>JADDOF010000089.1:0-40072 GCA_019603395.1 Cyrtorhinus lividipennis | reverse complement strand
TTGTTGTTGTTGGCCCCTTTCCTATACTCTCAGGCTTTACAAGGAAATGGCAACACGATGAAAATCTATGAAAAGTCCCCTTTGACTCTAAGAAAGCACCAACGTATCAACTTAGAACAAAGACAAACACCTTATCTAACAGTTCGTATGAGAAGAGTATTTAGGAGCAAATAGTCAAACTACGTAAGGTGGAAATAATCTGATCTTATCAGAAAGGCAAACGCCAAGTCCCATTATTTTCATCACAAATAGAACGGTACCTACAACTATCTTTGTGTGAATGACGAAATAAATTATGAGTATCATCTATTCAACGTAAATCTGGTAGGCGCAACGCTAGATGGCTCTCCACGCGAATCACGTTATCATTTTTAAGATAAGAAAAGTATTTGCGAAGGCATATACCTGTCGAACTTGACCTCATTTGTTGCCTAGTTCAGACTGGAATCAAAATATGTGCTTACCCAAAATTCTGAGCCGCAGAACTGATTGAGCGCACCATCCGCCATCGAACCATCTGGAAAAGTAAGGAGATTGATAAATTGAGGGGACGTTGCATTAAATGCAAACCAGTGAACTTTACTTGTCCAAGATTCGTTCTTGCATTCTTTGGTTGTATCTAATGTAAATAGGTACCCATTTTGACCCAAACCGGGGCCCATCTCAATGGATCCAAAATGTAATGGGAAGTAATACCTTACAGGCCAAGACCAAAAATGGAGTTTCAAAAACACATTTTCGCTCATACCCTCCCCAATTAGGGCCAATTGGGCTGAAGCCCGAGGGCCAATGCCGGGAAGTAGTACCTGACCAAAATTTGAAAATTTGTAGAAAAATGTCTAAAAATATATTATTAGGATTTATAAACCAAAACCAAAATGTCCGTATGCCTTACGCCGCGCCGTTTTTTATAGTAGAAAATTTCCAAAAAATTTTGAATTTTGGTTAGGGGCCTATTTTTGGTGCCAGTTAGTCCACAAAACATTTCGGAGAGATTATTGGTAAAAATGTGGTTTTTCGGACCTCGATTATCTGAACATTTTGGGAACTAGGCATGTGGGGTATCATTTTCCACTAAATTTTGTACGTTAAATTCATTTGGTCGGTCCCGGACCGATTGGCACTGACCAAAAGTGGTTTTGGGTCAAAATGGGTAACCACAAATTGGATAATGAGTCCTGGATGCTTCACATTCACAGTTTTCCCATTACTCTCAAAGGTATAATAAACTAATGAAGCATTTGAAATGATTCAGTTTCATTCAACTTGAAAATCAAAATTTCAAATTTCAGGGCTAATTGGAGATTTTAATTGGAATAATGAGCAAAAACCGAAGGAAGAAAGAAAGTATGGAAAGTTATAGGTTGCAATAACTACCGATAGTTTTTCATGTTAATTAATCCCGATTGATACTGTAGAGTATACACAACCTTATGCAAGCATGATTCATTTCAATTGCTCACTATACTTGGCTAAATAACTTTTCGGGGAGTTCATCAGATGTTAATAGGTAAATTAATATTTTGGGCGTTTCAAGGTGTCTACGTAGATCCAATTTAGCAAAGGTCCGTCCGCCATCCATGCCGATTTGGGTAGTAGAAAATTTTCTAAAAATTTGAAATTTTGGTCAAAGACTCGTTTCTGGCTCTAGTTGTTCCTCGAAACTTTTCAGCCCGAACAGACCGAATTTGGAGGGGGGGGGGGGGGGGGGGACAAAATGTGTTTCTCGAAAAATGAATTTTTGAGATTTTCGGCGATCAATGAGTGTAGGGCATCATTTTCGATCTTAATTTTGGACGCTGAATCCAATTAAATGAATCCCGAACCGACTGGCACCCTCTGGAAGAGGTTATGGACGCTGAATCGATTTAAATCCAATCGGACCAAATTTGGTAGGGGAAGGAGAGAGGAATTATAAGTCAAAAGGAGTATTTTGAAAAATGATTTTTCAAAATTTTTGGCGATCTAGGCGTGTGGGGTATTATTTTCGACTGAATTTTAGACACTGAAATCAATGAGACGGATCCCGGAACGTTTGGAACCCACCGGAAGAGGTTATGGGTCAAAATGGGTATCTATCTACCCATTTCAAATGTGTGTTTTCGAGATTTCTGGTACCTAGGCGTGTGGGGTATCATTTTCCACTAAATTTTGGACGCTGAATCCAATGAGACAAGTCCCGGAACGGTTGATACCCAGCGGAAGAGGTTATGGACACTGCAATCCATTGAAATGAGGCTCCATGCGCCTGGTCCGAGGAATAAGCAACCCCTGTGAGAGAATTTGCAGAGTTGTTAAAAAAACGCATTTTTCCGGACGCGAAGACCTGAAAAGCCCCTCTACCCCATCCCCTACCAAAACATTACATCCTTTAGTAATTTGTCAAACTTTATGCTTTCTAACTGACAATCCTGAGGTGTTCATGAGTCCAACAGGTGATAGCGAGACCTGATATGGAAAATGATTATACACGTCTACCAATTTTGTGAACAGTGGTACCTACATGACCAACTTGGCGAATGGGGTAGGCAGATAGGGTAGGGTGATCAATGATCAGCAAATGTTAGCCAGGTCCAGGGCGATTGTTCTCAACGTCGAGGGCGGAAACCGGCGACTGGAATCCGACAAACGCGACACAATGAACTGCACTGTCGCGGATCCACAACTGTTGAGTATTTCTGATATGATCGCGGTTCCGGCAGAGCAATTAAATGGCTCAGGGGAGGGGGGTTTGCTCTATGCGTCAAGTGGCCGAGAGATATGTGTGAGGGAGGGGGGTGTTGACAGTTTCTTCGCGATGTCTCTGGATTCGAGGTGGGAGCTTCTCTGGAGATGAAATCTCTCTGCTGACAAAACAATGACCTTGTCCTGTCGTATCGTCTTTGTCCTAAGTGTGGCCTGACGAAATACAATTACTAACAGACCATAGCCAGGGGAAACTTACTTTGGCACGCCCTCGTAAATCTACAAAGTTTGTCAGTTATCTGGTAGTGTTGCCACTTAAGAGATTTGTAGCCACCTTAGAGATATCCTTTGATTTTGGTTGGTTATTCCTTGAATAATCAACCTATGTTTTCATGATAATGGTCAACCTCTCCAATTCGGCTCAAAAATTTTTTCTGGACGTTTCATGTTGTCCTGATCAAAAAAGGTCAATGTCCGTCCGCCGTACGCCGTCCGCCGTCCATTGTCCACGCCGTTTTTGGTAGTAGAAAATTTTCTAAAAATCTGAAATTTGGGTCAGGGGTCTGTTCCCAGCCGAGATGGGTCCTCGAAACTTTTCAGCCCGATCGGACCAAATTTGGAGGGGGTAGGGGTTTTCTGAAAAATGGATTTTCGAGATTTTGGGTGATTTAGGCGTGTGGGGTGTCATTTTCCACTAAATTTTGGTCGCTGAATCCAATAAAATGGGTCCCAGAACGATTGGCACCCACTGGAAGAAGTTATGGGTCAAATTGGGTATTTATTACCCAATTTGATTATGTGTTTTCGGGATTTCTGCTACCTAGGCGTGTGGGGTATCATTTTCCACTAAATTTTGGACGCTGAATTCAATGATGTGTGTCCCAGAACGATTGGCACCCACCGGAAGAAGTTATGGGTCAAAATGGGTATGTATCCACCCATTTTGTATGTGTCAGGATTTCTGGTGCCTAGGCGTGTGGGGTATCATATTCCACTAAATTTTGGACCTTGAATCGATTGGAATGGGTCTGGGACCCGCCACACCTACTGTTTCCCCCATTCGACGAATAACCAACCCGTGTGTTTAGTTGGTTATTCTCTGAATAATCAACCAATTTTTTCATGCAAAAAGTAAATTCCTACGATTCTGCCCAAAAATGTTTTCTGGGGGTTTCAAGGTGTCTACATCATGATTAGCAAATGTCCGTCCTCCATCCACGCCAATTTCTCTTTAGACAGGGGACTTTTTTCCTCGTTCTCATTTGAAAGAATTTCCGTCCTGTCTACATTAAATAGTGACTCGTCATACCTGTATTTCAGCAAGTGGTGTCAAACATAGTGATAAACGATGATCCGCCATCAAGAAAACTATTGTAATTGGGTTGGACTAAATATGAAGCCAGGTACCCAGGTAGGCCAGGTGAAGAGTCACGCCTACTATGACTTTATAGGTTTCAGTATCGATAGATTGCCAGTGTTTTGTTAAGTTATACCTTGAATAATCAACCTCTCAGTTTTCATGCAAAAAGTAAACCTCTCCAATTCAACCAAAATTTTTTTCTGGACGTTTCAAGGTGTCTAGATCAAAATTAGCAAAATTTGCTAATCAATTTTGCTAATCAAATTTGTCATCCGCCGTACGCCGTCCACGCCGACATTAGTAGTAGAAATAATTCTAAAAATATGAAATTTTGGTCAAAGTTCCGTCATGGCTCTTGTTGGTCCTCGAAACGTTTCAACCCGATCGGACGGAATTTGGGTGGGGTAGGGGTAAAAATGTGAATTTTGAGATTTTTTGCAATCTAGGTGTGTGGGGTATCATTTTCCACTGAATTTTAGCCGCTGAATCCAATGAGACGGGATCCGGAGCGATTGGCGCCCTCTGGATGAGGCTATGGGTCAAAATGGGTGCCTATTTACCCATTTCGAATGTGTTTTCCAGATTTCCGGGACCTAGTCGTGTGGGGTATCATTATTCACTAAATTGGGACGCTGAATTCAATTAAATGAATCCCGAAACGATTGGCGCTTTCTGGATGAGGTTACAAGTCAAAATAGGTACCTATCTACCCATTTCAGATGTGCATTTTCGAGATTTCTGGTACCTAGGCGTGTGGGGTATCATTTTCCAGTAAATTTTGCATCCTGAATCGATTGGAATGGGTCCGAGATCCGCAGCACCCACAGTTTCCCCCCATTTTCCTTGTGTTGAGAAATGAGTCTCCATGCGCCTGGTTCGAGGAATAACCAACCCGTGTTTAAGAATTTGCAGCGTGTTTCGAACGAAATCAATGCTTGGAATTGAAATCCTTCGAACAAATCTTGTCGATGTCAAACAGCTGCCCAATACCCCAAATACGACCAAAACTCCACGAGGTTTTGCAAACCTGTTACTACTTTTGTTTCTACCATAATTATTGCAACATAAAAACAAAAACTTTACTAGTATTTACAATCGTGTTGTTGCTTGAAATGTCCAACTTCTGGACATTTCCCTACATTCCTTACTGTTGCTCCAAGGAATAATTAACCATCGTGGAAGAATTTGTAGCGTTTTCGATCCACACATCATGAAACACTGTCACATTTTGAGTCCAATCGGAGAGTTAGACCTCTTGTTTGAAACCAGGTTGATTATTCAAGGAATAATAAACCAAAACATGCAGAAATTGAGTACTTGCAAACCTTATCAAAAAGTGAATCAAAAACGGAGCTGAAATTCGAGCATGTAATGAGTAAGCCTCCATAGAGGCACATTTAGTATTATTTCGTTGCAACAGTCATTGTCTGACATCCAACGAGTGTTTAGGATTTCTCAAACCTGAAAAATTGGTCGTAAACATTAAATAGAGACCGCCTTGATGACATCTTCCATTCATCAGAGAATAAAGATTAATGTTCCAGATGTATCATACCAATGCGTTTACATACCTATTTACCAATCCTCGCGGCGAAAAAATAAGAGACTATGTACTATTTCCGAAAAATTGAACATTCCATTTTACCGGGGATTTCATCTGACGGGTCGCGTTATCTTGGACAATTGGAAACCATTCAAAAACCTTCCTCTTCCTCTCCATTTTGAGCACGCTGAGTACATTGACATTATGGATTATGTTTTTTATGTCCTGCGATTAATATTAATTGGTGGAATTCATCAAGAATCTGTAATAATTTAATTAATGCAAAATGATTGGGTGCAGATAACGGCCCATTGTGGTAATATCCGTAGGTTGCGGATTTTTGATTGAGCTAGGCTCTATGCTTCTTCCAGCACGCAAGATCTTAACCCTGGAACCGTACACTGGGGCACGCAGTGTCCAGGGAAATTTAGTTTTGCTTTAAGTTTTAGCTGGCAACGCTGAGCGCAGCCCCCTCCCACTACTTTTTAAACTCTGGACCAGGCGCATGGGGATTCATTTCTTCAACATGGGAAAAATGGGGGAAACAGTGGGTTTGGCGGTCCCGGATCCATTCCAATCGATTCAGGGTCCAAAATTTAGTGGAAAATGATACCCAACACGCCTAGGTACCAGAAATCTCGAAAACAGACATTCGAAATGGGTAGGTAGGTAGGTACCCATTTTGACCCGTAACTCATCCGGAGGGCGCTAATCGTTTCAAGATTCATTTAATTTGATTCAGCGTCCAAAATTTAGTAGAAAATGCTACCCCACACGCCTAGATAGATACCCGAAACCCGGAACACACACATACAAAATGGGTAAATAGGCACCCATTTTGACCCATAACCTGTTCCGGTGGGTGCCAATCGTCCCGGGACCCGTCTCATTGGATTCAGCGTCCAACATTTTTTGGAATCCCAAAAATCCATTTTTCGGAAAAACACATTTTGAGGAGGTTATGGGTCAACATGTGATTTTTGAAACTCGATTTTTGGATTTTTTGGGAACTAGGTACGTCAGGTATGCTTTTCTAGCAAGTTTTGCGTGCTAAAGCCATTGAGATGAATTCTGGACCGATTGGTGCCCACAGGAAGTAGCTATGGGTCATAATGGGGGGATACTGTGATGGTTTAGAATTTCTGTAATTATTGAAAATCCTACAAGGTGCATGCAGTAATAAGGTTTCTGACTGCAAAAAACTGTAAAACAATAGAAATGGAAAGAGGCACTACAATAAATTCTCAAAGGTATTGCCAAACTCTCCAAAAATTCAGAAGAGCAGCAAAAACAAGGATGTTGAGCTCCAAGATCTTGATGATCACAACAATGCCAAGCCCCACACAGCAAAAAAATGTCACTTGTAAAATTCTTGAATCTTTTAAGTGGGAGGAGAAAAACACATTTTGAGGAGGTTATGGATCAAAATGTGATTTTTGAAACTCGATTTTTGGATTTTTTGGGAATTAGGTACGTGAGGTATGCTTTTCTAGCAACTTTTGCGTGCTAAAGCCATTGAGATGAATTCTGGACCGATTGGTGCCCACAGGAAGTAGCTATGGGTCATAATGGGTCACATATCTAAGAATTTCTAAGAATCATTGGATTCAGCGTCGAAAAGTTAGTGGAAAATCATAAACCACACGTCTAAGTACCAGAAATCTAGAAAACACATAATCGAAATGGGTAGATGGATACCCATTTTGACCCATAACCTGTTCGAGAGGGCGCCGACCGTTCTAGGACCCATTTCATTGGATTTGGCGTCCACAATTCAGTGGAAAATTATAACCCACACGCCTAAATCGCCAAAAATCTCGAAAATACATTTTTCAAAATACACATTTTGACCACTACTCCGCCCAAATTTGGTCCGATTAGGCTGAAAAGTCCCGAGGACCAACTAGAGCCGGAAACGGGTTCTTGACCAAAATTTCAGATTTTTGGAAAATTGTCTACTACCAAAAACGGCGTGGACGGCGGACATTTGGATATACAGGGAAGCCATAGAGCCGGGCTCTTCTAGCGCCGGGCTCATCTAGCGCAAAACCATGACGAGGAAAAACTATAATGAGGTATATCAGGACGGACATTTGACTTTTTTGATCTAGACACCTTGAAACGCCCATTCTCGAGTAGGCAAATATATGTAAAACTCTATTATTATGAGTGCTCGAGGTAATCATTCATTGATTACAACTCTATTTAATCATAATTTATTATTCATGCTTACAAACCTTACTCCTAACGACAATCATCACTTGAAAAATAAGTATAATTTTTTTTAATTAATACATTTTTATTGAATTTTCTTAGATGAATTCATAATTATTCGCATTTGTGCAATCTTAGACCTATTCGCCTACTATCACTTGACAAAAAGTAGAATAGATACAAAATATATTGGAAGAAACACATTAAACAAAATCAGGAGTCATTAACGGACAAGACAAGTTGACCAAAGACTAATTAACAAACTGAGAATTAATTTAATCTATTAATTTTCATAAATCGGGTCACTTTCGCTTGAGCAGCATTTCGTATATTGTCGTAAATTTCCTCGATTTCTTTGATATCTTCGCGACATGAGCGATCCTGCAGACAAGGTAATGAAAGAGTTAATCAACACACGTAAGGCGGGAGTTATGGCAATATTATCAAAGCAAAATGAAGACTACAAACAATAATGTGAGACAGTGCACCCCCCCCCCCCCCCATCATAAGGCGATTTTGCGCCAAAACTCTCAACACTGAGAGGGATGTTGAGGCTCAAATAAATACTCTGAAGCAGTCCTCAGCAGCAATCCTCAAACGTTTGCTGATGCAACTTGTCGAGGATTACCGATTTATTCTGCAGCCAAATCTCCAATTTCTGAGCCGGCCAGCATTCTGATTCCCCAATACATGAAAATGAGAATCAAACCTTTCAAGGCTTAACTGGGGTGGCGGTCGGGATGCATCTTAGAAATAACTCTCATTGTAAATTATGCGTCACAAGTGAGGTAGCCCCTCTGGCGTGATTCGGAAAAGGAATAAAACCAATTTCTGCGGCTGAACATGACACTATCTCAAGTAAATACGTGTATCTGATTGAACCATAGAGACCAAAAGCAGCAGCGGTGAAATTATACAAACAAGTTTTTCAAGTGGCTGGTTTATTGCTTTTCACCCTATAAGTCCATGGAATGCCCATGGTCATGAGGGGTCAACTATTTCTGATTAGCCCTAAAAATGTATACGTTTCATGATGTCCAGATTGAAATGTCCGTTCACGCGTTTTTACTTTTGTATCACATTTACTTGGATAGAAGATAATCCGCAAATGTTTTAGTAGTAGAAATTTTTTAGAAAACGCTGCAAATTCTCTCACAGGGGTTGGTTATTCCTCGAACCAGGCGTATGGAGACTCATTTCTTCAAGGGTGGGTGTGACGGGTCCCGGACCCATTCCAATCGATTCAGGGTCCAAAATTTAGTGGAAAGTGATACACCACACGTATAGGTACCAAAAATTTCGAAAACACATTCAAATTGGGTAGGTAGATACCCATTTTGACCCACTACCTTTTCCGGTGGGCGCTAATTGTCCTGGGAATCATTTCACTGGATTCAGCGTCCACAATGCAGTGGAAAATGATACCCCACACGTCTAGATCGCTAAAAACCTAGAGGAATAACCAACCCCTGTGGATGAATTAGGTTTATGATATGGGTCCCAGACCGATTGGTGCCCACTGGGGGTGGGTATGGGTCAAATGGGTTCCTACCCCATTTTGAAGGTGGGTTTTCAAGATTTTGGGAACCTAGGAGTGGGGTATCATTTTCCACTAAATGTTGGACACTGAATCGATTGGAATGAGTCCGGGACCCTCCACACTCACTGTTTTATCCATTTTCCCCATGCTATTAGTCCAAGGAATAACCATACCCCTGTGATTCTGATCTAGACGTCTTAGAAAGTTTGCAACAAAAAATTTGGGGCCGATCGGGAATGGTCGACCTTTATCATATTGGGCATGATTACATAGGTTTATCATAGCATTTTCCAGAAACTAACAAGAGTATGTGCTGCAGCACATTGGCAGAGATCTACAATCTCACTTTGGAGGAGCTGAGCAACGGCCAACCAGAAGCAAAATGAGAGTGAGGTGGTTTTCAAGATACTCGCCCTAAATCTTAGTTCCCTTTGATCTCAAGAGCTCAGCCTGGGACTGTTTAGCACATTACTTTGGACTGAGTCCGGGCACTTGCACATGGCCTGTTGTCGCTCACACAGTTCTGCTGGCAACAATTTTCAGTGCTACTCTTCGTTTCACAGCCAGCATTCGTTTTCGATAGTTGGATCGACCTAGACTTCCGCCCCATAAAGGTGAATTTGCGTAGGTTATTGACATACCCACATACATAACCTTGGGCAAGAGGTATTTGCCATGATGCGGCTGAGTGCTGCTGTCTTCTATGCTGCTATCCTGATATGCTCCCAGAATGTAATCTTAAAATCCTTTGTAACTCCAGATATCTCCAAGCTGGCCTTGTTTCTGTCTCCAGACGTGCTCCAATCTGTATGGGATGCGCTTACGTGTGAAGAGTACCACTTTGTTGTTGTTTGTTGAGTACCACTTAGGTCTTGGCTGCAGCTAATGACAAGCTCTTCCATTCTGGCTCTGACCGTGCTCATAATAGACCTCATCTTCTCCCCGGCTTGCTCAGTTGTTCATGCTATGATTACTGCTGCAACGTCGTCTGCATAACCAACCAGAAAGGTGACTGGCTCACAATGCACTCGGTGCAGGTTGGAGGCAGCTGCTTTACGTAGGGTCAAAGCGCTTTTTGTGTTGTTGGCCCAAAAAATATTACTCCTTATGCTGATAAGCCAAAGCTATTCATGAGTCTGTGAAGGGAGAAACTCACCAATTTCAAGCAGAGACGTCCACGCTCCAGCTCCAACACTTCAATGATCGTAATCAATTTTGCTTCTGGTGGCTTAGGGTATTTCTTCACTAGAGGACACTCAGAACTGTGAAGTACATGTTCGTTCCTGAAACGAGTAAAATTCATTCAACATGTGCATCAACTGGGTACAATTTTTAATGGTCTAACACAACCACGAAAAATTTACATCAACTTTATTGATGATTAAAGCGGTAAAACATCATGATTGATGTATTGAACCTGATGTTACCAGAGCCATCAAGATGAATGATTCGTTCCCAAAATGCAGTGCTACAAGTGCGAGTATCAGGCAAATTGTAAGGGAAAAGGGAGCGCAAGTGTTCAGAACCAAGTATTTTGTAGCTGTAGTGCTAGAAAGATTGGTGAGGTGGTTGTGATGTGCAGAAGCAGCATTCAGGTAAGCCTATACTTAATTGCAGGAGATCACAAAACCAACCTCCAATTTATATAGGAGGAAGAGATGCGTTTTGACCAGTTCATAACTCCTTATTGACATCTAAGAGAACGGACATTAGAAGTAAGCCACTAGGCTAATTCGACTGAGCAGTCAGTTTTTAGATTAAATACATTTTATAATTAAACTTTTCTTTAAGGTTTTTTTTCGAGGATGAAACAATAGTATACCGCAATGGTTGATTACTCCTTGGAGCAAGATTATGGGGGAAACAGTGAAAAGTCGAGTGTCCTGGACTCATTCCGATCAATTTAGCGTCCAAATTTGAATGGAAAATGACAACCCACAAGCCTGGGTACACAAAAATCTCTAAAACTATTTCAAAATAGGTAGGTAGGCTACCATTTTGGGCTCCAGTGGGGCATATCTTAATATATTCAGCACCCAATGTGTAGTGGAAAATGATACCAGGGTCCCAAAAAGACCCGATAATCCATTTTTTTTAATTCCGGGACCCGTCTCATTGGATTTTGCGTCCAAAATTTAGTGGAAAATGTTACCTCACACGCAAAAATCTAGAAAATCCATTTATCGAAATACACATTTTGACCCCTACCCGCCCGAATTCGGACGTATAATTTTCCACGATTAGCACCCTCTGGAAGAGGTTATGGGTCAAAATGCGTACCTATCTACCCATTTAGAATTTGTTTTCGAGATTTTTATCTTCATTTTTGGATAGTTATTATAGACTAAATTCTTCAACATGGGGAAAACAGAGGGTGTGGCGGGTCCCGGACCCATTCCAATCGATTCAGGGTCCAGAATTTAGTGGAAAATGATACCACACAGGCCTAGGTACCAGAAATTTCGAAACAATTCGAGTGGGTAGATAGGTACCCGCTTTGACCCATAACCTCATCCAGAGGGCACCAATCGTCCCGGGACCCATTTCATTGGATTCACCGTCCGAGAGTTAGTGGAAAATGATACCCCACACGCCTAGCTGCCAGAAATCTCGAAAATACATATTCAAAATGGGTTGATAGATACTCATTTTGACCCATGACTTTGCCCGGTGGGGTGCCAATCGTTCTGGGATCCATTTCATTGTATTCAGCGTCCAAAATGTAGTGGAAAATGATACCTCACACGCCTAAATCGCTGAAAATCTCGAAAACCCATTTTTCAAAGTACCCATATTGACCCCTACCCCTCCCAAATTTGATCTGATGGGCTGAAAAGTCTTGAGGACTAACTAGAGCCAGGAACTGACCCCTGACCAAAATGTCAGATTTTTAGAAAATTTTCTACTACCGAAAACGGCGCGGACGGCGGACGGACATTTGACTTTTGATCTAGACACTTCGGAACGACCCGGAAAAATTTTTGGGCTGAATCGGAAAGATTGACTTTTTGCATGAAAACATTTTTGCATTTTAGGAATAACCAACCAAAAATTGGCTCAAAAAGGGCTAGAACAGCTTTGGTTGATAAAGTAGGAAATAATCAAACTAAAATAGGAAGAATTAAATCATGCAAAACAATAATCAGTTTCCGACATATCATTCCTTTCACCAAACTTTTGAGAACTCCATTCTCTTTATTTATCAGAGCCTACGTAAACAAGCACGATCTTGGGGTCAATTTAAATTAATTAATTAACGGGCCTGGCGAATGCTGCAGTGTCATAAAAAGTCTCAGGAGATCATCTAAATCAGTAGTCTTCAACCCGCGTCCCGCCGAACGATTTAGTTTCCAAACAAATAGCAGAACATTGCAGCACTGAAGTTGGCAAATCACTTCGGCCACAAATGGAAAATTTGTGTGCAAAAAGTGTTAGTTTCAAAGATGTTATTAAAGACATAATTGAAACCGTGAATTTTATTAGACTGCAAGGACTGAACCACAGAGAATTCTAAACCTTCCTCAAGGAAACAAATGCAGAATATGGTGATGTAATTTATTACACAGAGATTTGTTGGCTCATTCGAGGAAAGGTTTTAAAAAGGGTTTTTGGAGAGTAAAGGAAAGACAGTCCACTACTTCAAAGATCCCAGGCTGATTTTGGGCACCTAATGGATATATCAATGCGTCTCAATGACTTGAATATTAGGCTACAAGATACACCACTTCGATCAAGTTGAGGCGTTTGAGAGGAAACTTGGTTTGTGGAAGAATCATGTACTTCAGGGCGACTTCACACATTTTCCATCACTGTCGCAATGTGAAGCCAAACAAAGAAAATAAAAGAAAAGCACTCTCCATGCTACAACAAGATTTTAGCAACAGGTTTTTAGACTTCAAGCAAAATAAAATGTGATTTTAATGAATGCGGCCCTCCAAGTCTTCCTCCATGAAAATAATTTGGCTCTTACATGATGAAAGGTTGAAGACCACTGATCTAAATCATCGCCTAGATCACTATCAACTCGTCATCTCCTTAAGATAGGTAGCTTTCTTTCCGACCAAATATGATTCACAATTTGCACAGCCCAAGAAATAGGCAGGACCTGATACACTAATATGAGAGGGAGTACTACACTAATATGAGAGAATATGACTCGTCACACATCCCAGAGGTGAGGATGCTCAGCGAAAAAAGTGAGTATATTGGGATATCCGAAATATGCTTCAGAATAAGCGGCAAAAACCTGGAGATCATTGGTGGGCATCACCACCAATCACATTTTCAAGAGTCAACTTCAGACATTGGGAGCCCACGCTCGTGTTGCTACCTCTCTGAGAGACCACTTACAACCGAAAATCTGCAGCCCTTATAATGGTTTGGCTTTGGAGACGACACTCACCTCCTCCATGGGGTTAACAGTGATGTTGAGAGCAGAGTCGTCCCACGCCATTTCGGCGTCGTTGATTTCTTCTTGTTGATGCCTCTGATGAACGGCCCGGATCCGCACGACGCCCAAAACGATCATAACGACGAGGAAACCGACGCACACGACCATGATGATAGTAACGGCGTGACCTGTGACCAGATAGAAGTCTTCACGGTTGATATGCTAGTAAGTCCACAACATCCAAAAACCTAACCAGCAATTTTAACTCAAAACAACCCTAAAATAGAGAGGCTTGCGAATTTAATTCAATTTAAGAATTAAGATTATTATAACGTCGATCCGTCCTGTGCAAAAAACAACCAATATAGGAATGAATGACGTCAACTCACTCGTAGCAGAGACGACTGGTTGCTGAAGATAGTGCTGATTCAGGTCAACGTGGTGAAGGCCACGCTGGGCATGTGCCACGGGGATTGCAGTGACTTTTTCTTCAACCAGCAAAGCAGCCGCAGGGACCGTCGTTCCAGCAGGGAGCGCCGCCCTCGGGTGGATGACAGTCAACTGTGAAAACGGACTAGCTGATATGACTCATCGATACAACATAAATCATGGACGAAAATTGAAGAACAACTTAGTAACAGCTTATTGTCGATTCTTGTATTTGAAGAAGGTACTGACCGTTTGGACGTATTCGTTGCTGAGGAATCGGCCATTCATTTCAGAGCAGATTAGTTTGAAGACTCTATTCAAGTAGTAGGCAGGTTTCCGGTTATTGTATTCAATTTGCCTCAACACCTGGAAAATATGGATCGTCAGTAACAGCTAAGTAGAAAACCTGTAGAGCAGTTGATCCTAGTAATGTAGGCAATACTGTTCTCACCAGAAATGCCTAGGATAAGTCCTAAGGACCAAATCGAAGGCAACGAACCTGCTGATAGTTGTAGATGACGTTAGATCCGCTCAACGTAGCGCCGTCTTTGCTCAGTTTGGCGATAATGCCAAACTGCGTGAGCAGACTGTGCGGAACGGTAAGCGTTTCGTGATCAGGATTCAACGACGGATAGACGGTGACGACGCAGGAGTCGAGCTTCTTGTCGGCAGGAGCGGCGTTGGACGCTGGCTGTTCGGCTTTGCCTTTGACCGCCGACGAAGAAGGTGACACGTTGATGTGAACATCCGTGAAGACGTGGACGCCTTTCCTGAAGTCATGGTAGTCCGACGCCAGGTTCGAGCTTCCGTTGATGATCAGAGTTGGTTGCTGAGGGGGCAGGACCATCACGTAGCTCTCGACGTTTGGTACCTTGACTGTCCTTCCGTGCTCACACCTGTACAATAACGATTTTATGTTGTTACTCACTAGGAAAAATTGTACAATCCATGGGAAATAGCGAACAGTATATACATCAACACAGGAATATATAATTATTGCAGTGAATTAATGTTCTACAAGTTCAGTCATCTAAATTTCTTACTCTGATTAAACTTATATTGAAAACGTTGCAAATTCTTTCACAGGAGTTGGTTATGCGTGGAGAAAATAAGGGAGATTGATAGAACCCATTATGACGCATACCCCTCCCGGTGGCCACCAAACGCTCTGGGGCCCATCTCAATGGATTTAGCATCTAAAAATTACAAGGAAAATGATACCCCTAACGCCTATGTGCCCGATTCTCAAAAACCCATCTTTAAGATAGGTAGGTAGGTATCAATTTTGACCCAAACCCACCTCTAGTGGGCATCGGTCTGGGACCCATCTCATTGGATTCAGCGTCCAAAATTTAATGGAAAACCCCACACGCCGTAATCGGCAAAATCTCGTAAATCCATTTTTCAAAATACACATTTTGACCCATACTCCGCCCAAATTCGGTTCGATCGGGCTGAAAAGTTTTGAGGACCAATGAAGGTCAGAAACGGGGGTCCCTGACCAAAAACGGAACAGAAGCCATACTAGTTGTAGTTAACTTACATAATGGTCGTGGACAAATGAAGGTTTCTCCGACCAGGCGTGGGGAACTCTCGAGAATTGGTGTAACCGATTTTCTTGATCAGGACTTCCAAATTGGTCTTGTTGTCTCCCTCGATGGACAGTTCAGTCAAATCTGCAACCATGAAATGAACGGGTTTAGGGTAAAAGAAGGAATTTGTAGTTGGGCACTGTTGAATTGAATCTGATGGGTTGCCAAAGCACCGCATAAGAAAGGGCGCTCTTAGGAGGGTCCGTTTGCGTAAAACTCTAGCTCACTACATTTCTGGCATCTCAAAGAGAAATAGAAATACGGACCACTATTGGTGAGCAGTTCCATTCCTGGTTCGAGGAGTTCCATAGGTGGAACGTCGAGGCTTTCTTTGCATTTGTGAAGGCACGCAAGGACCGACCGCCGCTCAACTTTGTTCAACAGCACCGAAAGGCCGGCCAAGTAGCCGTGAAGGTGGTGTTTCATCTTCTTCTCGGATCCTGCAATTTCAAACAAATTCATCATCAACAAGTTCGACGAGCCGCTGATGGCGATGTTTAATCGACAAATTTGAACGATATCCCACCTTGCCAGCAAGCGCCAACAGTCAGAGTCGTATTGATGCCTTTGGTCGGATGAAGCGGCCAGTCGTCAATGACTTCAGGGTTCTTTTTCTCAGCCTTGAATAGCGAACCGTCAACGTACAGGTCAACTTCAGGGAACCTCACGGATACAGCGTAATGATGCCACTCGTCATCACAGATCTGCCAAAAAAGGAATACAAGCAGTTAAGACGTTGTATGTACTATCGATCATCAATAAACAATTTCATCTCCAGCAATGATGACAGATAGTTTCAAGAACGCTTTTTCAAATTAATTTAGCAGATAATCTGAAGATAATCCATGGTCCACTCAGAACAAGAGTTAAAAATGCCTAAAATGATAGAAAATTGTGTTGAAAAACAAGACTATCTTGGCCCTAGACATTATACTCTCCACTCATAAAGGCCTAGGCAATCGATAAATTATAAAAAGTTGAGAGAGTTTGCGACAACAATTGAAATGAAATGGGTTCGTTTTAAATCGTATCAGGTTCACATTTCAATTTCAGTTTTTCGATGCTTTAAAAACAAAAATCTTCAGTCATGCAATGGGCCTGGAACGCTAGCATGGCCATATATACACCATAATCCTGCGAGGATAAATTCGCGTCGCAACCCCTATCGAGTGAATTCAAGCGGGACTAGTCTCAACCGCAATATCATTCATTTGTCTTCCGTCCACATACTGTAGCCATGCTATACTGGTATTGAATGTATAGGGTTAGGTCCGATAGGTAGTATGAATATATTAGGAAGGTCCGTCTTACCTTGCTTGTTTGGTACGGTTGGCGAGCGCTTTCGACGAAAAGACATCATTGTCAAGCCAACTATCCAAGCCAACTAATAGCTGGTTTGACAATGATGTCTTCACGTCGAAAGCGCTCGCCAAACGTACCAAACAAGCTAGGTAAGACGAACCTCTTCTAACATGCTATACTGGGTTACAGTTCCTCTGAATCAACGACTCTGAGGAAGACATCAAACAACCAGATGAACTTTCATTCAAAGCTTTTGGTTCCAAATCAAAGCCCGAATCAAATCGAATCAGAACGATACAGCAACCACCGAAGTTTCCTTACATATGAGTGTTCAAACCAATTGAATGGGTTAATTTATAGCCATGAATAGTCCTTTACTGTTTAACTCATGTTTTCTTCTCAACTACGTGAAGGTGCCTCGAAATTTATTAAAAATTTTGGCCAAACGCCACTGATTAAAAACTGTAACTTGAAAAAAAGTCGGATTCGGCAAAATACCTGAGGTAGCTTCCACCTCCATTCAGCAGGACGGAAAATGTTCAAGTCGCCATCAGAGAAGTCACGTCGGAGCAGCAGGATGAGACGACAGTTCCTCACAAACCACGCATAATGATGACGATTCATTTCTGAAATATAACATTTTGTTTCGTTAGTTGGATATTTAGTTTTCTGCTCGTCTGTGGACACCACTCCCTCTGACAGTCTGGACAACTTACTGTGATCATCGGCTGAGCAAGGATGTGCTCTTTGGCGTGTTTGTCGAGCTCAGGGTGGTGTTTGTGTTTGAGCCAGACGGACATGGTGAAAGTCGAAGCGAGGCCGTGGTCTAGAATTTGCTGCGGGATTGAAATGGCAGAGCTGACGCCGTCGAATTCGAAGATCTGATCAGCTTCGTGACCATCGTCTGTTGAAACGCTGCGCCCTTGGGCTGCCGGCGTCAGTAGTTCGACGCTTTCTGAACTAGCACCTGCAGATAGAAAGTCTGATAATGTTAGTACAGGCAAACAAAAAAAAACGCTAATTACCGATCAAAGTTGAACAAATCGAGTATGATAAAGCAGAGAGCTTAGAGAAAGAAGTAAAAATGACGCTCAAATGTTTTCATAACTGTGCAACGCAATATCTGAAAAACATTCGATCTTCTCCTCACCGCAAATTTTCCTTTGGCTGGAGACTGAATACGTATCTCGGTCACACCCCTTGTCGATGTGTTTTGTGGCGAGGGACAACTTGGCTTGGACGGCATGGACGGTGCAGGGCATGTCGCACAACTTTAGCTGAGCGGCAGGAAAAAGATCTTCTCGGCCGGAACCAGGAACGTAGTCGACTCGCTCGGCAATACCTGGAAACAAATTACCACGGGTTGAAAATAATCGTCGAAATCCATAATGAAAATGACGTTCATATTTCCGAAATGAAAGTGCAACAATGCGTAAAAATAAATAAAAGCGATGGGAAAGTTAATTAAAAATAAACGTGGAATGACTCGATTCAAATTGAACGTCAACAACAAGCCCGGGATTAATGATTAGGAGAGACGAATCGCTGGAAAAGGTAAGCCCCTATAACAGGGAATATTGCAAAAGGGATTACTAGAAGATCAAACAGAGATGCCTGAGGTCCCACATGCGATCCATTGCAAAGAAAACCAATAATATTTCCTGATTGACGCGATTTAGGTTAAATCCCTCTGTACTGTAGTTCGATTTCTAAAGCTTCGTATTCTGACGGGTTCAGATTGGTGGTGGTGTATTTTCGACAAAGAAGGTGAGAGTTTTGTCCTGGGGGGAAGGCGCAACAACTCACTGCTTGTGCATCATCCCGAGCCATGTTCTGGTGTCTGTAAAGGCACGGCAAGTTAGTGGTAGTTCTGAGCCACGGTTGTCCTGCTTATCAAAACAGCGAACAGTGTACGCTCAACAGAGGGCAAAGACTAGACGTATTGCAGGTGCTGGCACGGAATCTTCTCTTGCAGGACAAGGAGCAGCACAGGAGCATGACTGACAGAGATGGGCAGCCACAAAATGTGCAATGTACATAATGCGGGTTGCAACACGCTGACAAACACTACAAGGAAGTGGGTTGTTGGACATGGAAGCAATAAACCACAGCTCAATGTCATCTTATAAATATTCGTTGGGAGTTCTAGAGTGCACCCCTACTGTGTTTGCACAGTTATGTTTGTTGAAGTATGTTGGTATTTGAAGAGGTTGGAATTACAGGGCTAACCTCCAATACAAGCCATCCTGTTAGGACTCCAGTCTGCGAAGCTCTCTTGCTAAAAATAGAGGACCTACTGCTACTCTCTCTCAAACAGTGAAATGGGTTCCTTTGAGCTCTTGATGCAATTCGAAATCTCATTATAACTCAAGCACACAATTTTATTGCATGTTCAACTATAGCTTCACTCTCCAACTCGATCGGAGCATTTTCAGATACTAGTTCTTCATCTGTAAGTTGTCGTTATGGGGATTTTTTCCCCACCAATCGATTGCTCATAAAAGTCTTTCCACTGAAATCAGCTCGCATAAAATCCTCAATTGGATCAGAGAAAAAAATGCGGAGTAACGATCGCGTGGCTTTTCCTTTCTTGATTTTTCAAAAGGAATAAAAATTGAGCTCAGATTATACATACAGATTATACCTCGCCTAACGATGCGGTGAATGGGTCCAATTGGGGAGGAATACTTCGCCCTATCATCTACATAGAAGTGAAAAATCAGCGATATGGAGGACATATGGTAAAATCCCGCTCGCGTGTACATTTGTAAAATCCTGGTGTAACTTCTCAATACCAGGGATGATTGGGAGAACACGTGTTCCGGCGGCAATATAATACGACCCCATGAAAAAATTATATAGAGCTTCCAAGGCTTCTTTTCAAGTTGAATCGACGCGTGACAATTTTTTTTTCCATGACGTCGAGCCTCCTTCGGCTTCAGTCATTGGCAGGGACTGACGGCTAATCCACTTCTAAAAACATCAAGGTTTCGAGTTATTATCACGGCAACATATAATATAAATCTATCAGGCCTTAAAGAAAAAAATTCCACGCTAATATTCAAGAGAATAATGATACTCCTCGGCCTATTTTCATCGGAGACTGCTCAATAGCAGCGGAAGCCTTGTTCTCACTATCAAAATAAAACAAAATTTTCCCGCTCTAAAATGAAGATGTCTACCCGAGCCTCGCGTTACACAGTCTCCAGAACAAATTCGGGTTTGTGTCTGTCCGTCTGTTACCTTCCTTCGCCCTTCCTATTTCCTTGCTACACCAAAAACACCCACAATTGTAATCAAATTTTAAGGGTTGTGCGGGTTACGCTGTAGATGGCCTCTCATCAGTTTTTATCAGTTTCATGGGAGTGAAGACGATTCAAGCTGACAAATGCTTGCTAATATTGAGCTCCTAAGTCTGCCCTGGACCGCTTGACTCCAGCTTCTGCGTCAGCTAAGCACCATGAAACCCAGCTCACAAAACATCTAAAGCCAGCTCCTTCTTAGTGGTTGATCCTATGAATTGCCAAACATAGATGATGAGCGGAGCAAGTGTCAATGTCGGGTAAATGGGCATTTGGTGTCTGTGGTGAGGGACGCAGGAGGTTGCTTCAAGCATGACGGGAATGAGGTTAGTGTCCTCAGTACACATTCAGCATAGTTCTTCAGAATGTGATAACGAAAGATTTAGACTGATGACATCCCTCTGCTGCTCATTGAAGAAGTGTGAGGGTGGGTGTGCAAAGGGTGCCGCAGCAGACCTCTATAATGGCCGTCACTGTCTTGTTTTCAGAGATTCTGTGTGGTCCATGCCAAACTCTAGGTAAAAACTACCGGGAACAGAGCCTCAACAGTTACCCACGCCCATGCAGGATGCTTACAAGGAGGAAGCAGTGACCGTGGTGTTGAAGTTCCCACGTGGCCTGGGACTCGTGGTGTATGCTCACCTTCCAGAAGAGCCCAATATGTGAATATGGAGCAAAAGCTAAAGTGACTCATGTTGGAGCCATTCAGAGAACTGAGATTCCACATTCTTCATAGCCAGTCCATTTTCAGGGTTTTCACCAGTTAATGCAGCAATCCCCTGAGAGGGGTGACCTTCCTATTAGGGAGGACGGCAGTGTGCTGGTTAGCGAGGTTTGGACAATTTTTCTTTTATAAGCAAACTTCATCTTTCTGCTTGGAAAAACAAATTGACATTGGCCGTTGTTTCAGGATTGCTGACTTCTGAGACCCTCAGCAAAGACTTGAGCAGGTTCCTGCCTGGTATAATGAGAAATTATTCACTCATTTCCGGGTTCAATCTCAAGAGCAGAGAAAGAACGACTAGCCCATGATTTTGGATTCTGAAACCCACCACTGTCCAGCATCGAAACCCCCTTTGTTGGAAACAAACTTACGCCGTATAAGTCAATACTGTCTACATCGGCCCTGGGTACGGAGCAGCCCTTCACCACTTATTGACATTTTTCTTCTTAGCCCGGGAGCCTCGCGAGTTCTCCCTTCCTGGTTCGAAGCAAGGAACGTTGAAGTGACACTTGAGAGATTTTTCACGTTAGCTTTTGACGAGTTCGCCTTTCCATTCCGTCAGCTGAGCGTTGAATGTAGGAAAAACATCGTTCACGTTTTCAATGAAAGCATTTGAGAACCGTCAAGTGATCATTCGGCTTTTACGGACAAATAAGGAAGTAAAGATTTATATGACGCCGTGGATTTCAGGCTTTTGTCGTCTTCATTATCACTTCGTCGTCCATTCCTGGATTTCAGCTTCCAACCATCCCTGAACATAACAGTGAATTTGAACGGAGCTGTATTTTCATTATAATATCATGATTTATTGCAATGTCGATCTTCCCAATTCTCCTAAATATTTGAAATTTGTTCATCTATGATTTCGAGAGCAAAAAATGCTTCACTTCTTTCCATAGAAGCGTCACGTATTTTTAAAATGTTTACTGCTAGGAGGTAGAGTTCCAGAATTCTGGGCCCATTGAACTATGGAAGACGAGGAAAACCCCCTTTTTCACCACCAACAACAGTATCTTCCGTTTCCTCATCGAAGTTTTGTTGTTGGCCGCTCTCGCCAAGTGAACAAGCTCGTAGTCTTGTTCTCGTAGTTCCCCGACTTTCTTCATTTCCGTTGTATCTATCCATTTAATTTCGTCCCTCCTAAGAAAATTCCAAGTCCCCATTATATTATTCCGACCAGTTTATTTAATTAAAATGTTCAAAGCTGAATCATTACTATTTCATTCCTTTTAACGGCCAAAGAAGCGGTTTAATTTGATCTTCGACTGTATTCCACAGCCAGTATTCGCGGGATCCCGTCTTTTCCTTCTTTTATACATAATACATCCTTCTTTCGTATTTCAGTTCCTTCCTTCAGCTATCCTGCCAAGTTTTCAAAAGGTCAGTGCTTAACAGAAATGTCTTCCCATACAACCAAAATCTATATAGAATGATAAACCATTGCAGAATGATTAAAATGATATTTAAAAAATACCCTTTCTTCGAAGAGAGGTAAGGAGAGAAGTCCTACCGCAATACCTCTAGCATGGGACATTCCGCACACTATTCCAGGTTAAGTCTGGACCCTTCTAAGGCAGTTGGTCGAGTGGCCTGTTGTCGCCTTCGGCATTCTTGTTACAGTGATAATGGCGTACCTTGCTTTAGTCCTTCCCAAAGATTGTTTTCTCTTCCTATTCTATCAAGCACATTCGAAGGACGTATGCTCGGTACAATGGCAAATTGCGAGCGTATGGAGGCTCACATCATGTTACGCTACATTCTTCTCACTGAAGAACCCATGACCGAAAGGAATTTCTTCACATAGAAGTCCTCCTTTTTCCTCATCCTTGCAGATATGCCTACAAGAGATAAGGCGTTAAGTTTTATCTTCCCTGTGGCTCCACTGTCTAGGCCTCCTCCAATAACATTTATCGTTCTTTTCACATTCCTCCTGGGCAATTAATTCTTATTTCTTAAACCTTCAGATCTTCTCTCATAGGTACAATTTTCTTTCTATTTCCAAAAGATAGATGGGAAATCACCACTGTCACTAAGACATCCACTTCTTCCGTGCTGCCTCTGCACTGCTCTGCCCCCAATTCTCAGCACCCCTTTCCATTGCACAGCCAGTTTTTTTTTCCCGCGATGAGCTCCATTTGAAGGATGACCTTCTGCTCCATGCCGATATAAGACACCTGCGGTTTTATGGCCTCGGACCACAGGGCTTCGAGAGGTGGCTAAGAATGGTAGGATCTTCAGCCGACCTCCCTCCTTTCATATCATTTACACCGGTTACCACCTGTCATTCCAAGAATGTCCAATAAGACGGAATGATTTCTATATTTTCTACAAGAGGAAAATATAGACGGTTGAAAAAGGTCCATGTTTCGGTAAAATATTTTCATTATTTTTGGTTTGTTGAGAGCTAGAATTTCTCATCAGAGGATCTACATTATTCTCTTTTTCCTGGCAGATACCAGTACTTCACTGTGATTGCGGCGGAGAACAAGATTCTACTTTATTATAACAAACACTTAGAGATTCATAACGGAGACGCCTCCTTCAGACCAATAAATTAAACGCGAGTCCGGAGGAAGCAATTTATTAACCTAATCGCTAATAAAGACGAGAATGAATAATTATTGTCGAGTTCAAGTATTTAGACACTGGGGGCGTTTAAGAAATGACTTGGGAAACCCCGTTAAAAACCTCGCGGTCTGGAGCATTTTCCTGGGATGTTGAATTGAATGTTCTACTCGATGGAGGAAAAAGGAGATCGCTCAGTCAGGGAAACTTTTACCATTATAAAAAGGTGATTTTATTCCAAGCTAACGATCAAACCGCTGCTCCTTTCCGTCTATTTCCTCGTCAGACATTCACGTTCTGCAAAACATCTTTTCCATTCTTTCGAAAATCGATGAGAGCCTCTCAAACAAATCTCAGTTTTCATAATCAAAGTTTTCTGAAGAGAGTTTTGAAGTTCGTAAAATGGTAAATAACCGCGAGTTGCTATGTTCTTTTACTCTTCTTTTCTATAGTGATTCTTGAAGGAGCTTGGCCCCTCGGAGATAGAATAAGATCGATAGCAATAAACAATATTCAATATAACTTCCGTAACTTTTGGGGAGACGAACTTAGCTTTGAGTTAATTCTACTCTTCAAGTTTTTGAAGTCTTCTGAAGTCAGAGCTTATACAAACTGTAGGAAGCTTAATCAAAACGGCGAATAAGTTGTTAATGCTCATCATTAGTTCGACCATGGAGCGTAGAAAATCGTTCTTTCTCTCATTAAAAACAATTGCCCCCTTTCAAAAGAACTACATTTTGGACCAGCGGTGGCAACCGAAGCTGGAGTAACGTTGGGAGAACCGATTGAAAAAATTCATTTACGCGAATACAAGGAGATTATTTTTAAAATGGCGATTTTCTTCTGAAACATCGGCTTTATTGCAGGGAAACGTGATTTTTCTCCAATAAATCTCGTCGTAAATGGTATTTTGTCCAGGTTGATCAAAGGCTGGGTGTCTTGTCCAACAATCAGTATGGCAACAGTGACAAGCAATCAAGTAGGATTACTAGACTTTCAAACGTTCAAAAAATTACGAATCTTCGATTATGCTGATTTTACCCCTTATAAACTTTGCACTGCATCAGGAAGACCGGAAAAATATAGCTGTTAGAAGTAGAAAAGAAAATTTTGGTCAAATCTCAAACTGCGAATAACTCGGAATCGATGCCTTTAAAAAAGTGTATGAAGTAATTGTCGTAAATACATAAACACCTTATACATATTAATTGAGTGCAGGTCATCTTAAGACGGAATCTTCGAAGGTGGAGGTAATTCCCAGAAAACCAGATTGTAGAAATAAAAATGGTTTGGCTTTTTGGCGACTAAGAGGATTGGTAGAAGGGGGAAGTTATAGCGTGAGATAATATCGACCCGAGACCGTTGACCGGAGAGGGGAGAACTGCTGCTTTTCTGAATTGTACTTGAGAGAAAAGTAGTCGTTTGTGGTAGGAGGTCGTAGAGGAGGGGGTAAACAAGGCCAAAAACGCGGTCGAAAAAAGGCTGAGAGAAAGAGCGGTTCTCACTCTCATCTCAGGGAACAGGAGAGAAAAGCTGCGAAAGCGAGGTGCAGCACAGGCCCTCGAAGCGGTAGGGTAGATCAAATATTTATAACCTTCTTGTTTTTCTTTCCACCTACCGGCTATGAGTCACCATCCGCAACGTGGAACGCGAGTTGAAGGTATTACTTATAAATCCGGCACGATCCGCTTCAGGCCTATCGATAAATTGCTTAAACAGGGCAAGCCTATGGGTGCACTGGTAAATGATCAGGGGATTAAAGGCCGCTGGCTCGAGCGCCTGCATGCGCTGAATTCCGGCAATACTCCATTTCAAGATCATTAGGTCCATATAAATTCAGTTCATCTCCAGAACAATCCATGTGGAAGCAATGGAGACGGATGGATATGGGATTTAGAATATATATTCAATACCCTGCCTATTCGACCATCAACGAGGTTAACGATGAGCGTGCGATAATTCGAACATGAACCATCTCAATTCAATTCAAAATTACATAAGATCATCGTCTGGAACCACACAATCAATTCTGATAACGAAAATGGAGGCACGATATAAAAGAAAAATTATATTTTGAAAACGGGGGTCTCGAGATTTTAGGAGACCAAGGAACAAAAAAGACTATTTTCGACTGAATTTCGTAAGCCAAATCTATTGAAATGAGTTATGGATCGCACACCTGAGGCAAGGTATGAGTGAAAATCGTCATTTTCAAAATTGGCCTCTAAGATTTTCGAGATTTAAGGCACGTGGGGTGTTATTTTCCAATGAATTTGGGCGGTGAACTGATTACGATGGGCCCCGGAGCCATCAGATGAATAATTTACATTAATTATTAAAGTAGGGCGTGGGTGTATTTACGACCCGATTAGAACGCTCTCTACTCTACTCATCCCTGTTTTATAGTTCTTCTTAACTTGCAAGAGAAGGGGCAAGGGGATCGGGGTAGAGAGAGAGGCGAGAATGTTCTCGGCATTGACGATGATGTATCATATAGGTGGTAGTACCTTTTGTGTAGCTAGACATTTTGAGTATCCTCTCCACGAAATTTTGAAGAGGATTGTTTCTTTATTTATTTATTTGTACAGTACAAGCAAACTCAATTTACAACAATCTAAAAAAAAAAAAAAAAAAAAAAAAAAAAAAAAAAAAAAAAAAAAAAAAAAAAAACCACTGACAGGAGAAGTAAAGCACAGCGAAAATAAAGATCATCAACTGGAGTATAGGAAGAAGTCGAAGCTGGGATTTGGAGACAATGAAGAAATCAATATTGTGCGACGTTTTTGATCGAAATGGGTTTTGAACTGATTGCCACAACGGTATGAATAAAAATGGGCACTTCTCATTAATTTAATTATATTGATATTATACACATAATAACACTTCTTTGTGATTATGATATTTTTGTGAGTAATAGCTTGCAGCGGTGTTTTTTAAATACGGAACAAAGCGACAACAAATGTGATGAAAATTGCGCCCTTTTGTAGATACAAGGAGGAAAGTTCAAGGAAATTGGGGAGTCAACATCATGGATTGACGTGATTGGGGTTGCCAACGAAACTCGGCCAATGCCCTGGGCTATTGCTGTTACGTAGTAGAAAGGTTGAATGATCAACCAACAAATCGATAGAACCGACAGCATACATATGTATACAGGTTCGGAGGAAGCGTGACGGAGGTTCGAAAGTGATGGCGAGAGGGTGAAGCTCGAATTGAGTGTACTTTTCTCAAATGAGCAATTTCCCATTACTTTCTTCAGTAAGATAGTCGGACAATAAACAAAGTCAGGCGAGGGAAATGAACTCACGTAGAGCGTCATTATTTTCAACAACCCTTCAGAGAAGATAAGTAACTCGAATTGAGCAAATTGTGCAAAAGCATGAAATGCATTCCAACTTGAAAGCAATGCGCTGCTTTCATGTGGAGAAAAAGCGCGAGACCTATTAGAAGGAAATGAATGAGCGACGTGTTTTTCGAGGGGTACTTTAGCCCGTGAATGACGCGTGTTTTAGAATCTACTTGAGCTCAAATGAAAATGAAAAAGACGCGAGCTTACAAAGACTCCAATAACCATTTCCTCGCGATGTTGTGATAAAAACCTCTTATCAAATGTGAAGGAACTCGAGAAAAAGTGCCGGCTCCCCGTCTTTTCCTTTTCCTTACTCCTCTTCTTTCACGTTGAAGACGGTCGAGGTCGCTGAGCATGAGGATCTAAATAATTCATGAGTTAATTTTCCGGAAAAAGCTGGCCTCAGGTCCTTAAGACCAGAAAATTTGTAAAGAAACAAGTCGCTTTTTGAAACTTTATAAGCCTTTATATCGCTGAGAGAATTCCTCTACTCTCAACGTCCACTTCAGAACCGACCGGACATGCCGTCTAGGGCATGTCAGGAGCGAGGATTTGGCTGATGGAGTGCAACTTCAAGCTGAGGGATGATTGAGGAGTGAGTCGACACCAAGAGGGTGAATGACGGGCCTTGATGAGCATCCTCGAAAATCAGGGGTGTCATTCCACGGCCACTTCCAACTACCACTCATGCTCACGATTTGGGAGGATAAAATGTCTTTAAAATTGACCATAACTGTAAAAAGCTTCTTCAGTAATCAACCCATTTTACATCATACCTAATGTCGAATCATATATTGTACAACAGCGTCATTACATTGTTTCCAGAAGGTCGAAAGACTCACAATCTCAGGCGATAGGAAGACGATTGAGCGCAATCAGCTCAGCTTCGAGCCATCCCTGCAAATGGAAGAACCCCCCCCCCCCCCCCCATTTGGGTCATTCTTTGTTCATTCTCAGCCTCCGCTCTGCCCTTCTCCCAAATCCAAAGAGCTCGTCCTATTGACCAGAGTAAGTACCTACGTGCTCAGGTCCTCGGTTCACCGGGTTGACGTTGAGGCATCTCGCCTCCTATTAGGTTACCAGCACCCAACAATAGCCCCTTTCCACCACCGTCCTCAACACAGACTCTCAAGTCATTGTCGAGGACTCTTTCGTTCTCCTCTTATCAGTAGGAAATGTCAAGATAATTAGGGTTATAGCAAGGAGCGACTCAGCGGGGCGAAAAAGGGAAGTAATTAAAAGCTTTGGGTCGAAACTCGAAAAGAGAAGGACTTTGAAATTCTTCACACTTCTAGCAAAGTAGGCTTATTGTTCTCGAATAAAGTGGAATTCGCGCTCGTAAATACCCACAACTTCCTCTATAGGATAAAGTGGGCCACTTGGGACGTAGCAGCCCTATTGTTAATCTTGTTTGTAAGGGAAATATTGATAAGAAAGCATTCACGGCAGCCCGCTTACATTAAAACTAATCAAAAGCGATTTGAGAAGCGAATTATCAAGTGAATTCTTCATACGGGGCACAATGAACCTACGTGGACGTAGGAGAACTGGATGAAGGTGAAGAGAAAGACTATCGTCCGATGTACCTACGATTACTTTCCTTACGAGTAGATATAAATGCATAATGATTAATTAAAGAAATATAATGTGAATATGAAAATCGAATTATAATTGTTATATTTAGATTATAAATAACGGCAATGATTACAATTAAATCAACAATCGCATTTTCATAAACAATTCATGAGCTTATTGGTCATGCTTTTAGAACAACCGTTCCCCTAATTTACAGTAGTTTCTGAGATTACATCTCGATATTTTGTATTTATCCACGATTTGTACTGAAATTCAGATTATTCTCTCTAACAAAGGAAAATCCTATAAATGATCTTTTTTATTGAATGCAATTTCCAAAAAAAGCCCAATTCTCACTACTGTCAGTGTATCAAATCAATTGAAATAAACTTATCTCAGTCTCAATCCCAATTTCACGTAACTTCGTTGCATGATGAATACCTATTAAGAACATAACCTGATCGGTGAGATTACGAACCATACAACGTCATTCTGATCCCTCCAAGTAGAGAGTAAAAGGAGATAGGTACAAAAAGGGGTAAGAAAATACAGGCACTGGCGCCGTAGTAAAATGTTCGCAGTTTATATTAAATAAACACGACCACGACCAACCTTTCTGAATAAGGAATAAGGTATCTACCTCAATGGAGGGAGGAGAATTAAAACGAGAAGAAGGATTATCAATCCTCATTAAGAGGCATTTGAAAAGAATCGTTAAGGGGATTAGGTTGAAACAAACATTTATTTTATACTGTCAAGAGTAAATCACTGCCGCTCAATTACAGTAGAAGGGCCGAGAAAGCTACCGTGGATACGAAGGAATTCAATTTAGGGAGAGCGAAGGTTTGAGGAAACACGAACTTATCACCAGCCAAGGGTGGGTGGGGTGGTGGTTTCGGAGAACATGAGTGATATGAGTTCCCACCGACTCGCACGTGTAATGAAATTTTCTCAAGTTCGTAGGAAACTAAGTAAGGCATTGTGGCTGAGACCTGATCTGAGGAAAATGTTGGAGCTACCTCGGTTGATTGCAACAGTAGAGGAGAAATCCTACCACCTACTCGGGAATCGGTGGAATTTCAACGAGTTGTTTTTTTTTAGGATAACGTTGAACGATGAACGATATGCGACGGAGGAAAATATTTAATTTTCGCCCGAAATGTAGGACTTATTTGTAAAAACTTCATAATAGTGGCAGGTCAAGGAACTGAGATAGACACTGAGGGTAGAGGTTACGAAAAATGCCTCCAGACTGGTTTTCAATGCCTGCACCAAATACATAAAGAGAAGCAGTGTTGCTGTTGTTGCAACAGATCAAGGACCTGGGTAACAAGATAGACACATAGAGGGTAGAGGTTAGGAACTGCCTCCAGCCTGATCATCAAAGTCTGCATCAAATACGGAAAGAGAAGCAGCGTTGCTGGTGTTTCAAGAATCGATTGTTCTAGCCTCTATCTTGCCACTTGACAATTTCAATTTCAAAAAAAAAAAATTCATTCAATAAACGGTTAACTAATTCATCCCCAAACAAAGTAACCTAATTAACTCAGCTTCGGATTGCTGTACCAAGGGATGCCGATTTGGAAGAGCAACTCTAACAGCTCTTTGCAACGTCGCAATTTCACAACTATCCCTTTTTTGAAATGACCAATTTGAATTGATCATTCTAACTTCCTCTAGGCAATCCTCTCCTCACGAGAAGTAAAATGGCCGAATCAAGTTTTAATATAGAATCTTTACGCAGTCTTGCAAATGAATTTTACAGGCTCTCGAATTTCAAGTGATAAAAACACCAAACTTTGAATGTCAAATTCGTCACTCACCTTTCCATCCGACTTTGCAGATCCTGTTGACTTTGACTGTCACCATGATGGGCTGTGATTGTTTCATTCCGCAGTCGTAAGCGACGACGGACAAGATATAGTTATGACTTCTTTCGTACTCCAGAGGCGCGGTATTCCTGATGGTACCTGCAAATCAGTAGAAGAGTAATGTAAGACATGTATTAGAGGGTTTGGTCGTTGTTGAACCGTTAGAGGATGAAAATGGTTACATGGAAGACGATTTGGTAGGGAAAGTCTTCACATTAATCACTCTAATTGCCAACAGCTGTAGGTTTAATGGAGATTAACCGCTCAGCGTTGCATAGTGCTTTGAGCCTTTCATACAGCGAAGTATTGACTTTCAATTGGCAAAATCTTTTTGAGCTTGCCCAGACTATGGATTAGCTGCATTTCAGGAGGGTTCCTTCAGCCAAAGGATCAATATCCATTGCACGTCCCTAGGCCCTACTGCGAGTACTGGGCAAGCACACTCCCCAGATTCTGTCAGGTGGATGAAATACGGACGCCAAATGGATCTTGCCCAGAAAGGAAACGAGTTGGATTTTGAAACTGAAAAGCCTGGTCTGGAAGAGACTAGTCACGTTTCATCAAAACTTAATTCTCCTCCCTCCTAAGCTAATAGCTAACACATTAACTACGAACAGGATGCTGCGTTACCTTCATTGTCGATAACAAAGGGTTGGTCGGTGGTGAGGATCTCGTATTTGCAGATGTCGCCGTATTTTGGCGTGCAGTCTCTGTCCGTCGCTTCGACTCTGACAATCTCCGAGTACAATCGCCCTTCGTCCACCTGGCAAACGTAGGATGGCTCGAGGAAGGCTGGTGCGTATTCATTGATGTCGACAACTGTGATATGAACAGTTGCACTGTGGACAAATAATAACGTTAGGTACGGCAGAATAATCGATTTCATAGAAGTGAGGATTAAAAAAAAAAAAAAAAAAAAAAAAACAGTCCACGCTACGCTAGCCCTACCTCGGGCCTCCTACATGAACTATTCTCTCTTCCTCCTGCACTACCTTATCAGCACATCTCTCTTATCTCCTAGCACTTAACCATTCTCTGTATTCAAGTGCAAGTAGGTACCTGCATATCAGACTCACTAAGTACTAGATGATTTCTCAATATTTTGAGACAAACACAGGATATCTACGTCGTAAAATTTATTTATTTATTTAAGTAACACGGACTTGACAGCCCAATATAACAATGAAGATAATATAAATAGTAATATAGTGGAATATTTACAATATTCACAATAATAATAATATAATAATAAAGATATTTAACAAGTAGCTCGTGATAGCAACAACAGATAGAAAACACAGTAAATAACAACACAACATTGACCAAGAGGCTCAGCCATAAATCGTTTTCAATTTTGCTAAGAGGTATTGAAAATGTCCAAATTGAGGCGTTCCACTCATCCTGGCAGCGATTTAAAGGGGAACGGAGAAGGTAATTGGTTGTACCTGGGGCAACTTGAAAGGTCTGCTGGAAAATTGATATGATTTTGACATTTCCTACTTCACCACTAACCTATTTTTCACGCTAGTGCCCGGTGATGATTTCTCGTTCTTCCTGATACCACTTATCGTCTGACCATATACATTTTGCAACAAAGGAATAATAAACCTAATACCTACTCCCAAATAATAACCAAAATTTCCTCATTTGTTGTTAGACTAAATTATTGGCATGATGATTGATTTTCGATATAATTTTCTCAGTAAGTCGGTTCATAATGTACACAGGAAGAAAGTACAATTTTTAGCGAATTCTCAAAGAAAATCTATGTAGCTATTTGTCTTTGAAGGTGCGCACAACTACAAATTTTGAAGTTCAAGCTCAGTTTCCTTTAACGTATAATTACATCAATTGGTCAATTGTAATTGGTTCCAGGGCATTGGTCACTAACGTTCCTACTCTCGATCATGAAGCTGTTCAAAAATTCTACCGGAATAATCCATATTTCCTCTCATCCATGTTTTTTGCTCCATTTTTAAAGACATTTTGGATCCACCTTGAACCAAACTGACATACCTACCATCAATTCATTCACAATTGCTTCTAATTTTGCTTTTTAATTTGAATTTTTTTTTTTTTTTTTTTTGCTGGCTGATTTTGCTTGAGTAGTTTTAAGGATTGTGCATGTTTGGGGGAATACGCATTTGGGGGTGTTTATCAAAGAACAGTAATGATGATTTTATACGGAGCTGGTCTATGGAGAAAATGGCCTTCCGGAACACATCTACCATAAGAAACGAGTTCACTAACGAGGAGGTTACAATTCAGCAGGTTGGTCAGCTACAGACATCGACGACAGCGCGTTCCACCATAGTGCCTTTGAGCGACCAGTTCCTCAAACTTATTTATTATTTATTAACTTATTTAGACGATCCACTTTGCTGGGTTGAGAAAGCACGTTTGTGACAAATTTTCCCAGTGCTCAACTTGACTTCAATAAATAAATTTTACTGAACCCTCATAAAGGTTTTTTAACCCATATCTTCCCCAAAAAGGAACAAGCTGATACAGAACAGTGCCATGAACAGCTTGTTCCGGGCCTGAGTGATACAACGAAAATCTGGCTAGCAGTAGACTCGCCGAATAACAATCAAAAGGGTCGTCGACATTGATGGTGCATCAACGAAACGCGTATGGGGTAAGGTCAGCATCATAATTATTTACGGCTTCACGTTATTAAATGTTTCAGAGGGGAAAATGAAGATGAACCCATCAATGAGACAGGCAGATAAATAATTCGGGGTGATGGGACGTTGACGTACTAGTTGCCATGGCGTTTGTTCCATACCCCTGTTTGAGCTGTGTAAGTTATGTCTGACGTCGTCACCCATGTGAACTAAGTAAAACTGCGTAACTTCTTTCAACTCAAACCTCAACAACAACAAGAGTTGAAGCAAAAGAGCCAATCAATAATTCCTTCTCTTCGTACATAGTGGCAGTTCCACCCTCTGTGTTGAACGAGAATCAAACAACTCAATTCATCATTGTTATTATTGAAGTGTACTCGAGGTGCTTACTTTTCCGATTGTTGACCCGAACAGGAAACAGCGGCGATGTCAAATTTATAGTTTTTCCTCTTTTCACAATTCAAAGTTTTCCTTGCTCGGAGTTCAGCTTCGCCGTCACCTTTCAGAATGATCTGGAACAATGAAGAAAACCAATGTTAGATTGAGTTGTCAATCAATCGTTGAGAAATGTGCTGTTGGATGCTTCTAGAACATAGTATATACGTTAATCTGCATTTAGCATCTTTTTAGCGTAACACTGAGTATCCATTAGTATCACTCTAGGGCTAGGCTGTTTCCGGCATCTTTTCAGGTACGAACTGGCTCGGAGATGTGTCCAAAATCTGAATAACAAGGCCGTAAGGAAAACGTGGATGCTGGCGTATTTAGACAAAAGGGGTTGGGATTGATTAGCGTTTGGAGAGGGACTATCAATCCCGAACTGAAACGTCAGTTCAGACCAAGGGAACTGTCCGAATCAGCTTCTCGCTGTCAGACGCAACCAAGCAATTGAAGCATTTCTTGTCAGGTTCAAGGTGCAGACCCTAAACTGTCTCCTCAGAGAATAATCTTAATTACAAAAAAATTGGCGTAGTATATGCAGTGGCTTTTGGTAGGTGCACGGGAGAAAAGGTTGCATGCAACCTACAACACCCTTGCCCAGATTTTCGCTGAGTTTGGCGGGAGATCTTGTTTTTTCAGAACCACTCCCCACCACTTTGTGGAATCTCCATCATATCCTCCCACTCCCATAGCAAAGAGCAAACAGTTAATACGCATCCATGCATCGCATATTCAACATCAGAGACTGCTCTGCAGGAATGCAAATTGCAACGAGTTGTATACCACGATGGCAAGAGATGTTTCAGCTTCTTGGCAGCCTCCAAGCAATCTTGGTTTTTGGCAACTTTTGACAGGATTTCACTTTACCTTTACTAAACTTGGCGATCATTCGCTATCAAGAAGCCATACAACAACCCATTAAAATAAGGAAACGTGCGCAGATTGTTAAAAATATTCCAAAATCAATTATTGGTGCAATTTCTTAGTTATAGGCACCCTCAGATTGGGACCTGCTCCATTTCAAGGATGAAATGATTCATTGCAGTTTTCTAGTACGCCCAATAATTACATACACGGAAACCGTCAGTGATTTAAAAAACAATGTCTCAATCAGGGTCCTATTCTACCAGAAGCAGAGAATGATTCCATCGGAACACCCAATAGGTTAGGAAATGGGTACAGTAAATCGACAGAAAACGGGATGGGGGGATTTACGTGAATTATCAATCACATTTTTATTTATCAATCATTATTATTATTAAAAGCAGCAGTGTAAGTCCGCTGTATCACTGATTAGGCTATGTATTAATACAGAACTATACTCCTGCACCTTATCAGCATTAATTAATGATAATTAAAGTGAATAAGTGGATGCTTCTTCACTTTTTCGATTGGCCAATTCATGTATCTCGAGTACAAAAATGTTCTTTGCCCGATAAATTTTACAGTTTGGCGGACTATGAAAGAGGAAGTTTCAAATTGTGTCGTTGTACTCCGTAGTTCCGTTCCAGGTCTCTTTGAAGCGACGAACAACGTAATTGGGTTAAGGCGAAATTTTACCCAAGTAACAAGGTACTTGTGGGCTCGGAGAGGCACAATAGAGACCCAGGAGCCCTGAAACTCGCGTTTGACCCACTCCAGTGGGAAGAGCACCCCGACAAATCCCTTTGTTGGTGAGATCTCGCTAATCAAAGTACAACCCACCTGTGTCAAGCTCCCAGAGGTGGAACTTGCCTGATAAATACCGTAAAACTTGAGGGAAATAATGAAACCGAGTTGAGTGGCGGTGGCACCGAGAGGTAATTCTCTATTGGAGCTGCAGTGACGAATCTGTTTCTCGACAAACAATACATGGAACTATTTGGCGAAGTTAAGAGTTCTTAAGGAATAACTTGGGACGTGAGTTTCTCCTCACGACGGAACAAAAGGCTTGGCGTGATAAGTGCCATAAAAGAACAATTTTCACCACAGAGCGAAAATGGTGTACTTTTGACAAATACTTGTGTGTAAGTTTCAACTGTCTGATTATTTCCAGTTTTTCTGGAAGGCTGAACACGCAAAACGCTTATTGGAAAACTACTTAGTACTCTAACATATTTGAAACAAATTCGATTGTGTTTCACCTCTGCTTTATTAAATTAATTCAATGTGGAACAGAGAGAAAGAAAATCACGAAATTTTTACTGATCTTCTCTGCCGAGAATGTTCTCCCACCTGAGTGCGTCCCATTATTTCTCGCCTAATTGTCACTTGGCTCTTTTCAGACAGAAAATGATCAGCACTTCACACGAAAGCTTCCTAATGTGCTTTCCAGCGTGCTTCTCTCATTTCTCGTTTTCAGTCTTTGAAAACGTCAACTCTTGTTAGGAATCAACACAAAACAATGTTTGCTCTCATCTCACGTTTGACTGTTCGCATTTCGCCGAAACTAAATTTAATTTTTCGTTAAAGGCAAAGGAGAAACACAATCAAGTGGGGTTGACATTGACTCCTTGTGATTCTTATTTCATCTTCAGAGACCCCAGTTTGAATTACGCGTGGTGGTGAACCATTGAACGCACATGGTCCCATGAATGCCCTCTTTTTTCTGAAAGAGGAGGCAATGGGAAATTCAAGTGCTGCTTCAATCATTCATCAGTCCAAGCATACTTCATGTCTAGAAAGTGCATTATTCCCCATGTCGCTCGCAGGATGCTGAAAAGCTAAAACGTTTATGTGAGACCATTACGTTCTCGGCTTTTCAAATAAAACAATGTGTTCTCTCATTAGCCAGCTTAACTCAAATGTGTTGGAACACAGTTCATTTGTTGTCTATGAATCACTTGACTGCTGATGAAACAGTGCGATTGAGGCAAATTGGATTGATTTGACACATCCCGTACTGTTGTGCCATTGTTGTTTGTAGAAATGTGCATTTGGAAAATTGAATTTTCGAGATTTTTAGCGATCTAGGCGTGTGGGGTATCATTTTCCACTAAATTGTGGACGCTGAATCCAATTAGACAGGCCCCGGAACGATTGGTACCCATCGGAAGAGGTTATGGACGCTAAATTGATTGAAATGAGTCTCCTTGCGCCTGGTCCGAGGAATAACCAACCCCTGTGAAAGAATTTGCAGCGTTTTTAAAAATGTCCTTTATAACAATTATGCATGAGTGAAAGTATGCATTTTGGGAAAACTTTTTTTTTATTCAGGAGATTGAGTTAAAAAATTAATTAGATTGTTTTGAGGGTCCAGATGAGTGGGGTTTTTCAAATAAATGTTGGATAATGAATCGATTGAAATGGGTCCTTGAAAAATCTGAACACGTCCGTTCAGGACACAAATTTCTCCATAGTCAGGAGTGTGAAAAAAAAAAAAAATCTGCAAATTCTTACACACGGGTTGGTTATTCCTCGAATGGGGGAAACAGTGGGTGTGGCGGGTCCCAGACCCATTCCAATCGATTCAGGGTCCAAAATTTAGTGGAATATGATACCCCACACGCCTAGGCACCAGAAATCCTGACACATACAAAATGGGTGGATACATACCCATTTTGACCCATAACTTCTTCCGGTGGGTGCCAATCGTTCTGGGACACACATCATTGAATTCAGCGTCCAAAATTTGGAGAAAAATGATACCCCACACGCCAAGGTAGCAGAAATCCCGAAAACACATAATCAAATTGGGTAATCAATACCCAATTTGACCCATAACTTCTTCCAGTGGGTGCCAATTGTTCTGGGACCCATTTTATTGGAATCAGCGTCCAAAATTTAGTGGAAAATGACACCCTACTCGCCTAGGTAGCAGAAATCCCGAAAACACATATTCAAAATGGGTAATAAATACCCAATTTGACCCATTACTTCTCAAGTGGGTGCCAATTGTTCTGGGACCCATTTTATTGGATTCAGCGTCCAAAATTTAGTGGAAAATGACACCCCACTCGCCTAAATCACCCAAAATCTCGAAAATCCATTTTTCAAAAAACCCCTACCCCCTCCAAATTTGGTCCGATCGGGCTGAAAAGTTTCGAGGACCCATCTCGCAAGGGAACAGACCCCTGACCCAAATTTCAGATTTTTAGAAAATTTCCTACTACCAAAAACGGCGTGGACAATGGACGGCGGACGGCGGACGGACATTGACCTTTTTTGATCAGGACATCACGAAACGTCCAGAAACAATTTTTGAGCCGAATCGGAGAGGTTGACCATTATTATGAAAACATAGGTTGATTATTCAAGGAATAACCAACCAAAATAATGTGCAGGGTATTTCTCATCTCACTACTTCAGTTATTATTCATTATTAAGTTAACTTTTGGTCGTAGTACTAGATAGAAACATGGCTTTAAAAACCTATCAGAAGCTGATGAGTGTGAAGGGGTTTTCCCAAAATACAAAATACATTGTCACGTCAGAAGACTGACTTGAATGCATGATATTCGTCTACGATATCATGGTGAACTGTACAACCGCCGGTATCGGTTCCAAGCTCCACCTGAATAAATGTCGGCTGAAATCCAGCACGTTTCCCCTCTAAATACCCAGCTCTCATTTCATCCCCTCTCGCCCAATTCCGCCCACCTCTTGATCTTCGTCCCGGAGATCGATTTCAGAAGCCCATTCCTTTCGACCCCCGATCAGAGAACCCTTTGGGACCACCTTGGGGTTTCGAGGGTCGAAAGGTATTTCATACCCTCCGAAAATGTTCTTTCCCTAATATTTCGCAGGTCTCCCGGCCGAACGAAGGGCCGGGTATTAATTGTTCGTCGAGAATATAAAATGGATTTCCGTCATTTCTCATAGGAATTTAACCCCATTCAACGGTTTTATTCAACAGCCCGCCATTTACACCCACCTCTCCACTTTTTCTACAGTCATTACTCAACCACCTGAGCCAATTGCTATCAGGGATCCAAGAAAAATTTTCCTTCTCCACTAGTTCACGCTTACACTGAACTGCGATGGAGGAAATTTATCAAATGTTGAAGCACGTCCAGAAAATGTATTTCCCCAATTAGTCGGTTCTAATGATGAAATTTGAATTTTTGAGAGTAATAGGCATTCCAATAGATCAGAAATTGTACATGGAGTCGCCGAGTCTCATTTTGAATGTCTCATACCAGGATACAAGACAGGTGCCCAGATACAGACAGATTTTATATCGGCCAGATTGTACGTTTCACACTCAACGAGTCGTTCTAAATGCTATCGAAATGATACTATGACAGTCTGTCGTTGCCAAATTACAACGGGATCGAATTGATGACAAGGAGATAACTCTCGATCACGTGACGAAGAGAATAACGTGAAATTATCGCACGGGATAGCCGGCGTATTGAGAGCCCAATCAATACAGGACACCGGGGCAATTAATCAGTTGATATTAATTAGTAGACTGCATCTACAGTCTCATGTTTCTATTCACTGAGGAGTTAGTTCTCAGTTCAGCAAGACAATGGAGCCTAGAGTCAATTGGTGAAGAAGATGCCACTGCGGAGGACACAATTGGGGTGCGTTTCGGTAATGGCACCTCTATAAAATATCTTAACTTCTGCGATGCTCATTGGAATGGCGAGTCAGTGCTGCCAACAATATTAGGCACTTAGTTGCAACTGCTTCACAGCTTCAGCTCGAAGCTGACGCGATAGAGGTTCAAGACTCATGAAGAGGCTACAGCAGAAATTACGCCATCGTTCAATTTTTTTTCATTTTAGGTTCATTCAAGTACACTATTCGTATAATAGAACACGAGTTTTTCAACGTGTTTTTAAAGAACTAACTCCTAACAAAATTGTCTCCTTTTACGTTCTATGTTATGGTGATTTCAAAACCACATTCTGTCCAGACCCAAAAGGATCATATTTATTCCATACCGAGGAAATTTAAAGTTAAACTTTGTTTTGTAAGTTCATTCTGGTTCTGCCATTTTTTTCTTTTCAGCACTTAAACTTGCAGTAGGAGGTTCAATCCTCCCGTGGCCTCTACATCAGTGTCGCCAACAAAGCAGGTGGATCAAAGTACAAATTTCAAGAAAATCAGTCATCTTCCCCCTCACTAGGTAATGAAACAGTTTCCCTGATTAGCCCTTCCCTATCACAACACCCTGACAGAGCCAACGGTTGACTCCTTATTCGGGTTTTGAAGAGAAGTGGTAGGGGCCAACGTATTTCGGGAAATTCGGTCAACGACTGTCCCCAATACCGAATGTGTTGTTCAAGTGGCAAGACCCTCACTAACATTCATTTGAAATGAGCCACGAGAGTTCAAACAATATTGACGTATATGGGTCATTTTTCAGATCTTCAAGAAGTCTCTCATCACCAGATAATCTGAAACCCGAACTATTTCGGGAAGGGGGCCCATCAAAATGTAAGCAATTGGTTAAACATATCTTATTTGAGACAAAACAAGCAAAATGACATGAACACCCAAATATTCAATTTTCTCTCCCATGAATTAATCTCGTGAGTTTTATTAAGGACGTTACGGGACTTAATAACGGCAAGTATTATAGTCAATCGTAAACACTAATTCGTGTCACATTCACGTCTGCGAAAGATTTTCTT
>JADDOF010000014.1:0-25603 GCA_019603395.1 Cyrtorhinus lividipennis | reverse complement strand
ACCAATTTTTACCCATACCCTCCCGAAATTTGGTGCAATCGGGCTGTAAAGTTTTGATGGCCAATAAGAGCGAAAGACAATATTGCAAATACTTGGAACATTTTCCACTATTAAAAATGGCGCAGACGGCGTACCAAATAGCAAATAATCAATCAAAATGTTGTTGAACCAAACGAACCTAACCAAAAGAATTGGTTCCCAGAGTGGCCTTTCCACACAAAATATCGAACGATTATATTCATTTAAGAATTACCTTAGAGAAACGAGTCATTCTTCAAAGCCTTCAGAGGCTGAAAGAAGCCATAAATCCTCTTTTCTTACCTGAAAAAGATTAAGACACCATTAATACGAGAAATGATTACATTAAAAGGTTTCACGCATTCGATACAAAAATTTCTGATAAATCACCAAGACCGGACGATATTTCATCAAATGAAAATTTATTCGAGTATGAAACTTGGTAAATGAGAAGCTCCGGGGCCTCATCGGAATCATCAACAAGTCCGAAGAACATAGCAATATGAACCTACGATATTAATTACCTCGGCCGGTTGGCTTTTAAACTTAACTCTAGCGAGTCGATTCATCACAGGTCTGTTTATAGTGTGAAAGGTAGGAAGCTGGATAAAACAAAAAGGGTATCACGGCTCCTTTCTTCGATAACTCGGACAACCTTGATGAATTATCCTCTCCGGAGAAATGGTGTTTGTAATTATTATTGTAATAGCTTCCTCCAGGGGCACAGATAGTTCCGCAGTATCACTTAAGACCAATTACTATAACTCACGGGTCGTTAAGGAATCTCGAGTCGCTGCTCTTTATTAAGTTCAAAGCCGTTCACTGCGTGCCATCACCTTTTAAGGCCGAACCGTTTGTCTTCACTTACTAAATTTCCACTCTTGTCATGTTAAATAATGTACGAGTGAAAACTAGTTGATATCCTATTCCTTTAGGTTGTTTATGTTTATTCGATTCTGTCCGTTAGTTCGGTGTTCCTTTGATGTGGGAACGCGTTGCATCGGTTAGGTCCCCGAGGGCCTTACAAAAGCGGTGTAAATATCACCAGACTGAAAACCATTGGGAATAAGATCGAGCATTATAGCGCAGTAAAACTACTATTTTTCTTCGAATAGTATGCTATCGAGTTCGTCCTGTCAAGCAACACCAGCCCAAAGCGCTTTTGTAATTCTTCAATAATTGCAAAAACAGACTCCGTTTGATTCCTTGTTGACGTTAATTCGTTTTGAGCCCGATAGCCCAGACAAAGCATAAGGTAAGGATAAAAATGGAGATTTTGACAATTTAACTTCAAATATTTAGAGACCTAGGCATGTAAGGCACCCCTTTTCACAAGATTTTGGTCGCTGAATCGATTCAAATGCTCTACGTAACGATTGCCGCACACCAGGCAAAAATGATAAAACGCTGCAAATTCTTTCACAGGGGTTAGTTATTCCTCGGACCTGGCGCATGGACTCATTTCTTCAACATGGGGAAAATGGGGAAAACAGTGGGTGTGGCGGGTCCCGAACCCATTCCAATCGATTAAGGGTCCAAAATTTAGTGGAAAATGATACCCCACACAGCCTTGGTACCAGAAATCTCGAAAACACATGCGATATGGGTAGATAAGCACCCATTTTGACCCAAAACCTCATCCAGAGGGCGCCAATCGTTCCTGGACTCATTTCATTGGTTTCAGCGTCTTAAATTTAGTGGAAAATGATACCCCACACAAAAATCCATTTATCGATATGCACATTTTGACCCGTACCCCGTCTAAATTTGGTCCGATCGGGCTGAAAAGTTTCGAGGAACAACTAGAGCCGGGAGCAAACCCCTGACCGAAATTTCAGATTTTTAGAAAATTGTCTACTACCATGTTCGGCGTGGACGGCGGACATTTGACTTTTTTGATCTAGACACTTCGAGACGCCCAAAAAAATTTTTGGGCCGATTCGGAGAGATTGACTTTTTGCATGAATACATTGGTTATTCAAGGAATAACCAACCAAAACGAGTCTTCTTTTGAGGAAAAAGCAAATGTTTGCCCAATTTTTTGCAAAATAGGTTAATATTACGAGCCCTTTAGTACACTAGCAAAAACCCATATGGAATAATTTGAGCTTGTGGCATTTTGAAGTTATTTATACACTTTACCTGCTCAAATTTCAAAAAGAAATGGGCAGGCTTATCAAAATCAATCTCGTTGGCCATCTTGTAATCACTCCAGTTGTGTACTTTTCTTTGGGTGTTCAGTGTTCTTGTTTCGTCAAAAACGCGTTCTCACTCATCGTTACAATGGATTCCAGCTCATAGGTAAGAAGAGAATATTTTCAATGTACATAGGTTCACTCCGCCGTAACAATCAATCGATTCCCTCTCAGTGGAACTTCGAGTATTTAGACGAGGTATGATGACTACGATGAGGACGGTGGCCATGTAGGACAATTTTCGAAGTAATTCGCGTCTAGACTGGAATTAATGGCCTCCATTGATCACTCAAAAACCGAAAGTATTGTCAGATTTTCACTATATACACGCTGTGTCTAATTCCTAGTTCAAAGTTCTTCTCGTATATGTGTATAATATGAGTGAATGTTTGGAATTCTGTGTTTCAATGTTTGATGAAGAATGGCCTCTGCTCCTTTCTCCCAGTCGTTTGTTCATACGTTGATAGGTCTTGGGAAATAATACGCATTACCGTCAAATCTCATTATTTCCCGTCCAATGAAGATTCCTCGTCTTAAGACTCATCAGTCAAGTCATAGTTTGAGATGTATTGCCTGGCGTGAGCGGAGGGGACAGGGCGTGAAGCAGCACATATATAATGTAACGTGGGAGGGAGGACAGTTGGTGAAGATGGGGTAGAAGGGAAAGTTTCGGGGAGGGTACGGAACCATGAGGAAATGAAAAGCATTCGTTAGATGCACTGACGCTCCCTCCTCTCAAACATCATATCTGAAAAGCGATGAGAGGGTCGAAAAGAAGGGCGTTACGGCCATGACCGTGAAATCACGGAATTGCACTGTACGAAGGCCTGTGGACGGGTTCGGGCTTTTGTCTAGCCGTTCGGTAAATCTAGAGGGCAGGGAATCATAGACTCATAACAACTGATGGATTCAGGCGCCAGGATCCCAGAGAGGGGACAAGATGGGTTTTCGCGTCAAGGCTGCGAGTATGACTCAAGCAGGATGATTTGCCCAATGGGCCATGCTGTCCCTCTCAAGCTCCTTTGGGTTGAGTGAGCTCGTGGGTCAGCTTTCCACTAATTGCAAGCGAGATACGATGTCCATTAATACCCGAGCAAGCGTTCAAGAAGCAACATCAGATTGAGTTCCAATCAAGAGATAACGCAGGTCTCAACGACTCACTGCCTTGTAGTTCAAATTGACCAACGCCCTAGATAGAACTCGCTCATTGATTCCAGAAAATAATTTATATTTGTCGCAAAGTTAGAAATATTCATTGGTTTCACCCCAAAAGAACGCTGTAATACGCTTTGATGCAGCCCGTATTGATGTATGGGTTACAGGTTGGGGTGATGGCAGTAATGAGCTTAGAGAACTTTTGTAACACAAAAACAAATATTGAAGGTTCTCATGAAGAAAAAAAATTAAATTCTCAATGGCATTATTAGGGGAATTTAAAGTCCTTCAAAACTCTAATGTCATAAAAATGTTTGCGGATAAGTCAGCGGGAAATTTTCAGTTTTTCGAGAAACCAACGATATGTAGCGAACATTTGATAAAACCACCCTTCAGATTACTTCTTGTAGACTAAGTTGCTTCGGTTATAGGGGCACATTTCTTTTCTATTTACTTCCTCAGAATCTGAGAGAAATAATTTCAGTAAATTCATTTAAGGAACAATTTAAAGAACATTATTTACTCGTTATTTCAGTTCCACTATCTACGATTGCGATTTTAACTGGATACATTTTGTGTATTTTTCACATGGTGAGACGCTGATTGATTTGTTATATTGAACTTAGAACATCCCTTTAGTAATTTATTCTTCAACACTTTTATGGTGGTACGGCTGTTGAAAGACGTAAATACAGTGTTAATACATTGTTTTGTATCTCTTCAACCATCTAACCTCTTGCAACCAATGGAAAATAAATCATTATATCGACATCATTATCATTTTTGCAAATGAAATGTATTATTGACCTTCAAAATAAAATTAAGTAAATTGATTAGTTAAAAAAAATATAATAATAATAATAATAATAACAAAAACATGAGCTTCCTCGTAAACTCGAGAACATGTCATATTTTAATATTCCAAAATCCATAAACGACTGATTCTAACATCAAAAAATTAATTATTCAATGAGGTGGCCAATCTTATTGGTTTTTGAGAGTTTTAGTCAATTTTGTTCGCGTCAAATTCGTTCTTTTGCGCATGTGCTGACCTGAATCAGCGAATTTGGTTGTAATATATTCAAAGTTGTGGAATCGTCGCCGTAGACTGACAGACAGACGCAAATCATGGAATAAGAAATAAACAAAAATCTTCAAAATTCAATTTTTGAAGCAAAAAAAAAAAAAAAAAAAAAAAAAAAATCAAAAATGAAGATGAATTTTTTACTCTGTTGCTTCACAGTCTCGAAAGGAACCGTTCCAGGCTATGGACATCTACGGGCTCACTTCGCACCTAAAAAATAGAAAATCCAGAGCTTCATAGAACCAAATTTCGCGCCTCACTAGAACCTAGCTACACCTGGACCTTCAGCTCAACGTTTAGAATGTAAGATTGTCCTTAAATGACACAGGCTGCACAGCAGAGCTTCCAGCCATTGAACCTTGTCCAAATAACAATTGATCCTGACTCTGTTTTCTGAGGTATTGCGAATCTCTCCTCCTCTGCTCAGAATTAGACCGGCGCAAGCACCAAATTAATACAGAAAAGCTGCTATACTGGACATCATGAAATCTGAGCAGTTCCGTTGTGTTCACACCTTTACACTCCCTTCTGCTTCTTACTTTGGCCTGAACGGCAGCCTTTCTCGACAGCTGCTCCTTCTCCAACCTCACCTCCTTTCCACACGACGGTCTCTCGGGAAATCTCTCGAAAAAATGCACCCAGTTGGCGGTGAATGAGATGAATTTAAAAGCGGAACCGCTCAACCGTTTGAAGAGTGTGTTAACATAATAAAACCATCGGGCAGGCCATTCGTGCGAGTTAAAATGCAAAGAATACGACACCTGCCTGCGTTGAGTTGTCGACTGCGTAGGGGGCGAGTGAATGTAAATGACGTGGGTCCATAGCGAATTCACCCCGTAAAATGTGTTCATACTCGGTAAAATCAACATTCGAAAGACTTGTGGATTACGTCAAGAAGTATTTCAATGTTGGAGGACTGTAACTACGATTTGTATGGTTTTCTCAAGCATTACTGTACCTGACGTTCCTGGTGGACCTCGCGAGGACTTCCATAGTCGTTCCATTTCTTCCTTATCAAGACATCCAACTCACTCGACCGGATAAGGACTGATATTACCCTGCTCCGGAGGTTGGGGACATTTTCCAAGCGATCCCTCCCAAAAGATATCACGAATGGTTGAGCAGGCCAACACGACTTATGACTTCCTCGTCAACACTAACGACCGTTAAATGCTTAACGCCGCGTTCTCGTCGTTTTTGTGTAGAAGAATATCAGTAGCCAGGTAAGTTCAAATGCCCCTTCGTAAGATCTTATCGACTACGTTTTCTTTCCTGTCGCTCACTTGGATTACGTCGGTATAAGAAGAATTTTTTAACGTAATAAAGGAGAATAAATTAATGTTTTAGGGTGGTTTTTTCGACATTAATGTTCTCAGGTTAACTTTGAACCTTTTCGGCGTCCCAGGCCAACAGGCTTATCTGATTCCAAAATAACAACTGGTACCGTCCACGCTTCGAAAAAAAGAAGATATTCCGTAAAGATTAGAAAAATGGTTTTGTTGTAAGTTTAAGAGTAGTTTTGAATTTCATACAGAAATCAAAATCTGGTTTTTGCTCGTTATTTCTTCTTGGTTGTTTATTACTAGTAATTGATTATTACCTACATTTTCATGCAGAAAGTCACCCATTCCGATTTGTCCAAAAAAAAAATCTTCTGGGCATTTCAAGGTGTCCAGATAAGTCAAAATGAGCAAATGTCGTTTCAAGGTGTCTGGATCTAAAAAGGTCAATGTCCGTCCGCCGTCCGCGCTGTTTTTGGTAGTAGAAAATTTTCTAAAAATCTGAAATTTGGGTTAGGGGTCTGATCCCAGCCTAGGACGGTCCTCGAAACTTTTCAGCCCAATCGGACCAAATTTGGGCGGGGTAGGGGTCAAAATGTGCTTTTTGAAAAAGGATTTTCATGATGTTGGGCGATCTAGGCGAGTGGGGTCATTTTCCACTAAATTTTGGACGCTGATCACAATGAAGTGGGTCCCAGAACGATTGGCACCCACTGGAAGAGGTTATGGGTCAAAATGGGTATCTATTACCCATTTGAATATGTGTTTTCGAGATTTCTGGAACCTGGGCCTGTGGGGTATCATTTTCCACAAAATTGTGGATCCTAAATCGATTGGAATGGGTCTGGGACTCGCCGCACCCACTGTTTTCCCCATTTTCCCCATGTTGAAGAAATGAGTATTCTTGCGCCTGTTCCGAGGAATAACCAACCCGTGTGTAAGAATTTGCAGCGTTTTTCTCTAGACGACTATAACAGCATTCCAAGGATTTCAATAGAAAACCGCCTTTTTTGGATCATCGGATGCTGAATTTTCCGAGCGTGAGCAAACCCTACTGGAAAGCCCGTGGCCTGAGGCTTCACCATTGCACGCATGGACCTGAAAACAAATCATCGGTTCATGAATCCGTGATAGCCTGAGGGACTGGGGCGATTTACATGCAATGCATATACGATACGTCGCTATTACACGGCGGTCAGAGGGGATAGTTGAACTGGAAATTGCTTCCCAGTCTTCGGGATCAACCGCGACACTGTTTTATCGATCCAGTTCAGCTCAGAGGTTCGCAGTTGAGCTGTCAATCATGCATGCTACCTAGCGATGCTCCGGGAGGTTAATAACTACCTAAGGAAATTATGGGGTATTCAACCAATTTATGGGCCAAGCCCGAGGGGTGATCAGGTCACGATACTCCGTAAACAGTAATGAAATACGCGGCTAGAACATCCACATCGCGTTTTCCGTTCCAGTTGAATCATGTTTAAATTAATGCTTTTTCATTCACAAAATGTTTGTACTCGCTCTGCTCATCGGTAAACAACGAAACGCTTGAAATTGAAACTGGGATAACATCATAAATACGCGACACATTATTTTGAATGAGCACGAATCAAACAATCTCCGATAAAAAAAATAAATACGTACAAAATATAAAGAAATAACTGAAAAGGGTATCAAAAAACTACAAAGCAGTGGGTATGAGGTAACACATTTACACCCTCTGATGTTGATTTTGGTTGGTTGTTCCTCGAATATTCAAGCAATGTAATCATGCCAGAGGTCATTCTTTGCAAATAGCGCCAAATTTTGATGAGATGTCAAGATAAAAACGCTGCAAAGACTATCACAGGGGTTGATTATTCCTGGAACCAAGAGCATGGAGAAAATGAGGTAAAACAATGAGTGTGGAGTGTACCGGGCTCATTCCAATCGATTCAGTGGAAAATAATACTCCACACGCCTAAATCGCCGAAAATTTCGAAAATCATTTTTTGAAAAACCCATTTTGACCTCAGACATGAGGAATAACCAACCAGAACCGGATGATCCGTCCGCCGTTTTTAAAAGCAGAATATTTTATAAAAACCTGAAATTTTGGTCAGGGTCTTCATTTTGACTTTTTGGTCCTTGAAGCTTTCCAGCCCGACCGACCCAAATTTGGGGAAGGTCTGGGTAAGAATAGGTTTGTTGGACCACGGTTTTCGGGAATTTTGGGAACTAAGGCGTGTGGGGTGTCATTTTTCATTAACTTCTAGACCTTGAATCCATTGAGACGAGTCCCGGACCGATTGGCACCCATAGGAGGTGGGATTTCAAGATTTTTGGGTACCTAAGGGTGTAGGGTATCATTTTCTACAAAATTTTGGACGTTGAATCCATTTAAAAGAGTCCAGATCACTGCTTACTCGCTGTTTCCCATAACCCTGCTCCATGAAATAATAAACCATTGTGGAATAAGTTTCATCGTTCTCCCTCTTTGTGTAGAGTATACAATTGCGTATCTTTGTGTAGAAATAGTATTTCGTCGGTGTAAATGTGAGAATTCTGAAAAACAAAAATGTCAAGCCAGATGAAATTGTGGAACGTGGGCAATAGTCACGATAAAAACTGTTTTGTGCGTCTTGAAGATGTACCCCTGCATAATTTAAACGATTTATATATGACAATTAATTGAAAATGGAGGTTGTGTCGAATTAGCTAGGCGTAAAAAAGGCCAACAGGATGGCGAAGTTTGAGCTCAACCGTTGGTTAGATGGATAATACCATCATTGATTCGTGATCTTTGGCGCTGGTTAAAACAAATTAAAAGCATACAATTATAGCGTAATGCCATTGTTAGGGATAGAATTTGATCTGCCCATGTAAAACATTAATGGAAAAAAAAAAAAAAAAAAAAAAACATTTCAGCCGGAAACAAGACATTTTATAACTCTGAATCTGGTCATCAATTTGAAATTTAACCTACTCATTTGGGGACTGGCGGCCTTGTACATGGTAAGATGATAGAGGGCGCTAACTGCCAACTTGAAGGCCGCCGTTGCCTCATTATTCCACCTTGATTCGTGTAATTTGCTGATGATTACGGTTTTCCATCATTGAAAGACCCATAAATCTTGAACTCAAACCCTTCAGCTGCAGGGTGTAGAAACAACACTTTTTTTCTCGAAAGAATAGAACCCGGTAAGGTGGAATCGGCATGAGTCTTCTTCGCTCGTTCCTAATCACCAGTAGTTAATTTTCTTTCGAAACCTATTTGCATTGGAACTTCGAAAAAAGTGGCCCCTGCGTTGAACTCGTGAAAAAACCTTAGATTTACTTCTGCTCTCTACTTCGACCCACAGGAAACAAATGTCGACCCTGTGAAGATGTGCTGCGAAGAAAGAGAATCTGAAGCGTCGGCCAGAAAGGTCGACCCTGGTCCTTCCAAGCAATTAGAATTAGAAAAGCATCCCAATCGAAAAAAGATTTGGAGAGATGGTATCCCGTATTAATTGGGACGATAAATAACAGACGGCGATATTTCTTTTCCTTCTACCTTCTGGACGCGTGAGCAGGTATCAGCCCCCAACAGGCGATTTAATCACCCAAAACCATTCGGTATAAGTCATTACGACGTGAAATCACTCGTGACAATGGGGTAAATGTCTCATAGGAATTGAAAAAGGGAGTGACCGGTTCATAGTGCGATGAAATATGAGGGACTGCGCGATTGATAAATGGTTTTTCAAGTGGTCTGGATTACCTGATCCGATTTCAAACGGCTATATTCCCTTTTTCCTTTATGGTCTTGTAATCGACTCGTGACTTGGCAGTTTCGCAGTTTCCCTCGAGGGAGTGATATAGTACCGACGGTCTACCACCTGCGTAATTCAAAATAATAAAGCACCGCCTCCACTTCGTGAAATCTCTTTTCTCCTTTGGGGATTAAAATCGTGCTTCGAAGCTTGTATTGTGACGACTAACCTTATCCCTGGAGTGAAATTTCATTATTTCGCCAAGAGATTTAGACACCTTGACAGGTGAATACGCTATGATGATTCATTTGTATCGAGGCTGGGAAAGTGGTGGGTGAGATTGTGTGGCCGAGAATCGTGCTTAGGTCGATCTGTCAGGTTCAGAGATGGTAAACCTCGGGGTATCTTTGCGTAAAGGGAACAAAATAGATGTGGATGGATTTATTTGTTCAACCTAGAATGCCAGGCAAGCGGAACTGTAGATTTATTATAGCCAACATGGTCATAAATATGTCTCACGCTGGTAGACATTTTGAGAAAGTTATGAAAATGAAGCCCTGAAGACCCAATACACCTTTAGACACAATATGCACGTCACCAACTGTATGAAATTGTACGAATTCCTTGAAAATGTGACATAAAGAGTTCCATTATGTAGTTTCTCTGAGAGTTCCCGAGAGACAAATCTTCAGGAATCACTCACCGAGAGCAAACAACCCCTCGTGATATTTGCGAAATCGAGACAGGTTCTCCAAAACAACATATCTGGAGTCAAATAAGTCGTTTAGATTGACATCAGCCCAGCAGACTAGATCATTAGATCGTGGTGGCGCTTGACATTATTGGTAACTGCCAATAGGCTGTTTGATGGCTTAGAAGCTGTTGATCTATCTTGTCGAAATGTACCCTGAAAAAAGATCTTAGGGTATTGTGTACAGGAGATCAAAGAAAATCTTGGTTTTTGCAGCAACATAAGAGTTCTGAATAATAGAAATTTAAGTTCATTTTCAGTTGATCCCTATTCCCTTTGGGAATGTCGGGGTCTTGTCTTATCTCGGGCTCTTCAGGCCCCGTGTGCTCCTGTTCATTTGCTGCAGAGTGGAGTGGTGGAAACCCTCCTCGGCTTTTGGCTCCTGCTGATCACCTCCGAGCTGATCAGCTCAGTTAATTTGATACATCTCGATACGGCAGTATCTCATCAACAACTTCGTTCCTCTCCTCAAATTTCACGTCCTCTGACAGTCTTTCTATCCACCAAAAAGTAAAAACTTTCATTCTGGGGGTGTCCAATTCTTCGCCCAATCATGGGTCGGCCATAGACCTTTCCACCCTCTGGTTCCTCGTTCACAGGGTATCCCTAGGTAGTCTACCACCCAATGACCTGATATTTCTATTTTCAACCGCCCTCAGCCAATTTTTATTTCAAAAATCAGCAGTTATTGAGAACACACAGGATACAGACTTGATAATCCGTAGAAACTAGCGCAGAAAGGGGCATCCTCACCCTCCAACTACGCACAAGGTGATATCGGTAGGTCAGGGAACATTTGCCAAGGAAGTCCCTTGGACCTCAGAAAAAGCGCCAATTTCTCAAAAAGCATCAGCAGCAGCTCATCCACAATTCTATTGATATTGCGAAGATAATGATTAACTCATTTTAGGTCACGCGTAAAATATATTTTTTTACATCTCTTGCCCCAACTAGGAGCCCTTAGTTTATTCCAAGATACATTTCCTGACTTTGAAAGCATCTATTAAAAAATATCGAATAATTCAATTCAGCAATAGATACATTCATTGAGCTGCCGGAAACGACACCATGATGGGAAAAAACGTTAATTTGAAAGCTGAAATATTTTCCCACCGTCTCGTCACCTTCAAAGGCCAAACTCTTTCTTTTGTAAACCTGAAATCTTCTTCTTTTTCCATTCTTCTCATCGGCTCTTGCTATGTGAAAAATATCTTCCTCAGAAGTTAGTTCACGCTCCGACCAAAACAAGAATTAAAGAAGAGGCAGAACCAAGGGGGAGTTTGGAATGTTTTTGAACGAAAACCCAGAGGAAAAAATCCTACGGCGAAACATAGTTTTAGAAGCTCATGCCTCGGAAAATATCGTTAATTAAATTGTGAGAGTGTTTCTCTCTTGGAGACCGCATTCCACGCTAATGAAACATCTAAGTTAGGCTGGCGGTGGGAGTTGGACGCTGGGAAACGTCTGAGGAAGGGTTAAGAAAGCCTGTTTCCTCGAGAAATGGACGAAGCATCCAAAACTTTTGTCATAGCCTCTCTCCCAGCCAAGATACATACTTGGAGGTGGATCCATCAAAAACTTTTCTTCTGGGTCCTTCTTGAGTCGAAAGTTGAATGAGGTAATCCCTCTTGGAATCCCCATAAGGTCCTTTCTTCAGTGAGTAAGTTTTGCCCGATGGAGCCTGCAGCTTTGTCTGGAAGATGTTATGACGTATCATGATTATCTAATTTTTCTTCGAGAATGGTGATTCACAAAGTTGTCACCATCTGCGAACTCGCTGACGATAGATACTTTTTCCCTCAGGGACGAGAGGTGTGATGTTCACTCAAATGTGCAGTCCTGTGCTGATGGATTGAAACAGGAAGATGTAATGGAATTACAATAAGATAACTCGTAATAACAGATGGAAATTTTGGCAAAAAAAAAAATAAATAAATAAAATGTATATTCTCGCCGAAACATGATGGAGTAGCCGGCGTCTCAAGACACCCCTGTCTCACAATTTATTTAAACGTTACAAACTTCAGCGATATGCCTAATCGCTTAAAGAGGTGTTTCAATCTAAAGGAATCTTTTTCGCCTCATGACTGTGAGCTATAAAATAGCTCACTTTTACGATTGCGTTCCAACCAACTGACTAATCGGCGACCTTGTAAAATAAACGCTAAAACGAAAATTGGAGTGTCTGCAATTAAAGGATTGCTCAGAAAAGTGAATGTAATTGCGATTTTTTTCAAGAGCTGGTACTGCTAGTAACAAGTTTTCACGCTAAAACCCTGCGGGATAAAAAAGAGCCGAAGAAGAAAAAAAAACACCACTTTGCGGATCTGATATCCCCCTCCATAGCGTTGTGGGAGAATAAATCTTTCTCACCTTGTCAGGTAAGGGAGAGAAACACGAGGTTTTTCAGCTCGAATCGCATCAGACTGAGAATACGAGCGGTTTTTCTTCGCGTTTTCGTTACTAGTTACCATCGTTATTCTGTTATAGGGAGTAACGCGAGTCGGATGAATACCCACATCTGATGATAAGTTTCATATCTCACGTTTTAGGACTTATAATCATGGCCTAAGACCATACAAGATACTGCCCAGCCTGAAGAATGGAGTTATGCAGCTGTATTGGATTAGGGAGACATGACTCAAGGATCACTGATATCTTCAGTAGGTATTGATAAGTACTGAGAGTGATGGAGATAAGAACGATCATGAAAAAATGTTATGATATTCAAGACGGAAGCGGCTTGATAACCAATCACCTTTTCTCCTTATGATTATAGTTGTTATTCAAATTATCATTCACGGTATTTATTTTTGACCTCAAATATCATCTCGACGTGAATACGTCACAAATACTTAGTTCCAAGTCAGTATTAATATTTCTAGGTAATTCGATACCTTCTCAAGAGAACGTAAGCTGATGATAAAGCAACGGCAGGTCACTAATGGGGCTCATCTCCGACGAGACCGGAGGGTCATTATTTAAGCGAATAGCCGCCGTAGATCTTATGAAACTTGATTCGATTTGACGTGGAAAATAATCTCCTCCGCTTCCAAACTGAAGGGAGTGGAAAAAGGAGCCGAAAACAACCGGAGGGAACAGAAAGAAACTGATGGATCACGTTTTGTAAATAAAGACGTGTGACAAATGCGATGTTAGTGCCTTGATGCACCCTCTTTAGCTCCGAAGGGTGGAAAATTAACGCGGAAAAAAAACCTCTTTAAACGGAAGTCCCTTGATACAGAACGGTTCACCGAGTGTTAAAAACAAAATAGATAAAAAGGTGCGTCGAGGGAAGATCCAGCTGTGGTCTAATTAAAACGTGTCCTGTTGTGAATGACAGGATCCTCCTGTAAAAATAGGTGGCAGGTTGATCTTTTCGGGTCCCACGAGAATGCGAACCGAATCGGTGGACGTCTCACCGGAAGACATTACAAAGGATGCAACGAAGGGCCTAAATATGATTAAAAACATTTACTGTATCAATCTAAAAATAGACACGAATGCTTGAAAACAGAAAAATGGCTATTCACGAATGATTTGAATCGCTGATCAATCTTGAATAAAATTGCTGGGGAATTTTTTGAGGGTTGTTTTGGTCTGACTAGAGCATTTTTTTCGTTAGTTATTCATCATTTCAAGGGCTATGAGACAATCATGAAAACGTTGGCCAATCCTCGGAGCAGGAGTATTGGGAAAACAGTTCCAGGACTCATTCTAAAGGATTTAGTGTCAAAAAGTTCGTGGAAAATTATATGCCACACGCCTAGGTATCTCAAGAAGTCACCTTCTAAATGGGTAGGTAAGTTTCCATTTGAACCAAACCCACCTCCGGTGGGCGACAATCACTCTGGGAATCGTTTCAATGGATTCAAAGTCAAAATTTAGTGGAAATGATACCCCACATAGGTAGGTAGGTACCCATTTTGACCCATAATCACCTCTGGTATGCGCAAATCAAAGCGGGACCCACCTCAAAAGATTCAACGCCCAAAATGACAAAAATTGTCAACTACCAAAAACGTCCTGAAAACCAGAATTCTCGAAAAATTATTTTTCGTTACACCCTTTTCGTTCCATACTCCTTCTCCGTTTGAGTTATTGGGCTGAAGGCATGTTCAGTGTTGAAAAGTCATGAATACGGGCAAAACTTTACATATCTAAACTTTTCAAACAAGTGTAATAAGTATAATACTTTACTAAGTCATTGATTGTGGAGGATTTAGCGTCCAAAATGTATTGGAATATAAGAAAGCGTTTTTACGTGAAATTTATTGAACTTTGAATCTATTGTTTTCTATTTCAAATTGGAAGTTTTCATATTTAATTAGAAATCTTCCATATCAGATTGGGAGTTACACGCATCGGTTCGGAGGATGACAGAAATTATATTATTTATATTTGGGGATGCAATGACAACAAATCAGCAAGTGAAACTTAACATTCAACAAGTATGAATGAAAATAATGAACGATAAACCTTCCCATCGACCTCCAATTTGACGTGTAATTTTTTTAATCTGATGTGTAGAACGTCCAAGCTGATGTATAAAACCTCCAATTTGGTTATAAACGACCTTCAATGCGGCGTGTAAAACCTCCAAATTGATGTGTCTCTAATTTTGCGTGTACACATCTGACAGGTAAAACCTTTAATTTGATGTGTAAAACCTCCAGTTTGGTGTGTAAAACCTCCAGTTTGATAAGTAAAACCTCCAACTTGATGTGTAAAACCTCCAAACTGGTAATTGAAACCTCCAATTTGACGTGTCTCTAATTTTACTTATACAAATTTGATAGGTAAAACCTGCAATATGAGTGTAATACCACCAATTTGATGTGTAAAACTTCCAATTTAACGTGTACAACCTCAAATTCAACGCGTAAAAACTCCGATTTGACGCATGAAACCTTCAATTTGACGCGAAAATGCTATACTTATCCTACTTTCCAATGTCCATGATAGTCTCGAAGCCCATATATGGACCTATACTTTTCCATGTTCTCCTGTTTAGACTACAGAACAGCAATGGAAATGTATGAAATATATTATAAGTGTGTATGTGACCACATTAATCCTCACAGTTCCCACAACTATTTCGTGAATCCATAACCAGCGGTGGAAACTGTCCAAACAGCTGATGATTGGTGACTTGGAATGGATTGTGGAATGTCGACTGGAGATCCTTCGAGGACTGGGTCAGACAACACATTCTTACTGCAGCATTGTAAGCGTCAGCATGTGAACCTCAATTCCCAGAAGAACCGTATTATTGTCCAACAAGTTTTCTGGTTCACTTTATATTCTGTTACTGCGGCTGCCGCTGCTTTCGTTGGGGGATATTACTTGAAAACACTTTGCGGCTTGAAGTTCATTAATTAATGCAGCAATCTTCAAGTTCATGCAGCTCTCAGAAGGGTGGCCATGACTGCGGATTCCAAGCAATTTAGCTTGTCCGTGCCAGTGACGCCCCTCGGGGAGCTAAGGTTGTTACACACACACCATTACTTCCCTTCTCTACACCTAATTACGCCTTCCGACCTATGGAAATTCTCTTTGGGAGAAGGAAGAGAAACTCTAATGAATAGTTAGTGGGAGAGGACAAGGCCAGAACTTCCCTCCGAAAACCTTTCTTCCAAGTCGAGGGTGAGAATATTCCTCCCTCCAAAGCTATGCCAGCTCTGTTGCTCTCCAACTTCCAACTGACCTTCCTATTCCAACTCTCTCTGGGAATGACGCTGCATGTTAATAGGTCTCATCCCATTTCAAACGCCATTCCTCCTCCCACAGGACGATTTTCACATATTATTCCGTTCCCGACCCCTCCACGCTGATAAACATTTTAACGCCGCGGAAAACCGGTTCAATGTGTTTAATGCATTTCGATTCAAATCGCTGTCAGAAAGTGGCCGTCCTGTTCCCAAGTCCATTACACCGTTTTCGTCCTCCCTTGACACTGCTAAATTAATGCAGTTTTAATGCTCTGCTCGTGCGAGACAATCCCATTTCACGATATATTTCAGGGGGCGACGGTGTGATGTTCTGCCAGAGTCGATTACTCTTTTCCAAGTTGGTTCACAGGTACAGCTCTCAACAATTGCAAATAGATCACGAACGTTTGCTGGTACGTATTGATTTTGAACACGTCATTGGAGAAGGAACAGTTTTCAACGTTCATCGTTTCTTCTGAACATCTTTACTCCGTCAGAACTACAGTAGTAGTAGTTTTCGTTCGCAAATATGACAGAAAACCAAAGCGCAACAAATTATTTCACATAGTATCGAACTATTACTTTCAATACTGATTTTCGAAATCCTTTGAACCTTCAAAATGTTGAATTATACCCTCCTTTGGTGACGCATCAACCATCGGTCTTGAAGTGAGCCAGTGACTAAAATTTCAATAATTCGATTTTGAAATCTAAAATTTTGAATTGAAAATGACTAAAACTTTGGGGAGCATTGTAGAGAGCCATAAAGCCATGAAAAACGGGATAATGTTTTGGAAAAGTATAAATCAAAACGGCCAACACACTACAAAAAGAATGGCCTCTGGACTTGGAGATGAACATTACCCGTTCTGCTAACTTCAGACAGTCATATTATCATTAACGAACGTAATTAAATACTCTTCGCTAGTTGAGACACAGGGGTCTGGGCTTTTACAATATTAAATATTGTAGGTTCAAGACAGAGAAACAAGAGAAACAAGATTTATTCGATTCCCCATCGTATGACCTTCACCTCGATTAAGGATTAAGGATTACGATATCTAGCTTGGTACCCAGAATTTTTTTTAAAATTATTTATGCACACAATGTTGCAATACTTCATCTATGCTTAAGAAATATTATTCTGATAACTCATACGAAAATTTATAGGAAATAACTTATTTTTCATTCTTTTTGCAATATAGGGTGTACCACCCCCAAAAATCGTCCAAACGGGTTAAAACCTTTTTTTTTTTTTAAACTTAATAAAAAATTATTTTAAATTTTCATGCGCAAGTGAAACTAATTTCCTTATTTTAAATGGGAAAAATGGTCAAAAAGGGGATGATGGCGAACTGTAAAGTATCGCCGGTGTTCATTGTTTTTGGTTGGTTTGTCAGAATTGCAGTAGTTTCAAGAAAGAATTATCAATGTTACGTAGATACAAGATATCAGATGGAATCAGCAGCAAAATGAAATATTCACCAAAACTCAGTGATAACCAAAATGAGATTAATAATGACGTCAACGACGAATATGTCAAGCGATTACTCTTGGATATTATCACGAACCCTTATTGGGGGAGATCGGTCAGCGCGAGCTGTCACCACCAACCCACGTGATTTTTTCGTACAATTTTGATTGATAATCCACCCAAATCTGGTACTGACGCGCCTCCGAAGAGTTACTTTCGACGGGTTTCGGGCAAAAAAAAAAAAAGAGGGGGCGTTACAAACTGTAACACTTTTCCCTTCCTATTTCCCCACCCTTGATAGATTTACGAGCACCCCTGCATATTTTGCTCACCCTTTCACAAGCCTTTCCCGTTTCCCTGAGCTACTGTTTCCCTCGCGTCAGTGAAAAACCGGTATTTAATTTTTACCCGGCATAAATAACCGCGTTCCAGGGGGCACTTTCCTTCAACTTCCATGACAAAGTGTCCCCCACCCAGCCGAGTCTAGGGGTAGTAGAAAACCAACTCTCGAAAAAACCCTTTCACATTCCCTTTTCTTCGTCATTACTCCTAAAACGAAAATATACAGGTCCGGGGAATAATAATTCCTTTTTGATTTTCAATTATGTCTCATTTCGTTGATAAGTTATGGGACATGGGCTGCCTATACCTAACAGGGAAAATTGAGAGGAAAAACATGATGAGCTTTATAAGGGAGCTTTTTCGTTGGACGATGTCAGCGAAAATTCATACAATTCATTTTCATACAATTCAGGATTCAGGATTAAGCCAATTGTGTCTGAGCTTGATTGATTATGATTTCACCAATGTATTTGAAGATAATATATGAGTCTCGAGGGCTATCGCCACCATTTTGTAACAACAATTGAAGTTATACGTTTAGATTTTGCGATTTTATGCTGATTCTGTTGGATGCTTCGCTATTTTCTGCGACTAAAAGGTCATTGAATTACTCATTAATTTGTTTAAAAATATATTATATATTTCGAAGCGTCTTCATCCGGTATATTCATGATATTATTTGCTTTCGCGATCAGTAAGAAACGGAGGGAATATCGATGGTAGCCCTAACTGACTAACTAAATCGCTTTTTTGGGTCACCAGTTTGGAATTATGATGAACGGTGTACTAACCGTTTGTCAAAATATCGCAAGCTCTGCATTTGAACCAAAAGGGGACTGGTTCGCCCCGATTTTCATTCGTATTCCAGTACTCAGTGCGGTAATTTTGTAGGGTAAAGTGCGAGAACCCCACTACCATATATCAAACGGCTTTCGAAGACGCGAAGAGAAAAAGATTGACCGCACATGGCTCTCCCTTTTCCTTGAGTGCCTTTTTTAAAATTTATAAGGGCCCACAAGGAGGTTGATGGCTGTAGAAAGCGGAGAGTCCCAAGCTCTAAATCAGTTTAATATCTTAATCCGGGGAAAAGGGGAAGAGCTTCGTCGTCGTTTGGAACATCTGTAGCGCTTTCAAGAAAGGGGTTGACGTAGGCAACCCGCACTTCCGTCACCGATGTTACGATGTTAGCATTAGCTATGCTCCCGTTCTCTTTTCTCGGATTGCAGCTTGATTCAGGAGTATAGCTTGTGGCTATATTGAGAAAAAATATGAAATACGTGAATTTAAGGCGTCTTACAAGCTTTTCTGAACACGTCACGGGGGACAAAATGCGTTTTTGCTGTCGTCAGAAGTTAGAAAACGAAAGCCTCACACCTCACCATCAAGTATATTTAGTGTGGAAGAAGCCCTCTGATAAACCAAATTTCCTATGGTATATATTTGACCGACACTAGGTAAAACACTCTGGAGCAACTCACACAAAAATAACCTATCGTGATAAGAAACACGCAGATAATTCTTTCACAGGGGTTGAATATTTCTCGGACCAGCAGCATTAACACGTTCGCTGCTGGTCACGCGCTCAGCGCGTGAGCTGTGTTCCAACCTGTGTGCGTCGCACGCGCCTGGCGCGTGAAGGTAGCCTTCACTTCAGATCGCTCCTCCAGTATACCAGAAAGTGAAATGGAACATAATTTCAACTTCCCGCGCCAGCTTCGAACCTTCTGAAGGTACTGTAAACGTCAGCTGGGTGTTGCCAAGAAGCAAAAAAATAAGTCCGAAATAGGGGACAGGTTTGGAGTTTTCTTGCCACTTTGCATCGTTTTCAGTGTTCCCGCTTCAAGATTTCTTTCAGTGCTTCGCTTTAGTACACGAAATACTTCGGTGCAAGTAGTTTACTCCAAGGTAAATAGGCGCGTGAGCCGCACTGGGTTAGAAGCTCGTTTCGAATTTCTTTCCACATGCGGCTCACTCACCTGGCGCGTTCCTATTTCAGATGACTCCCGCACAGCTGCTCAAACGAGCTTAACAATGCCGCAGCGAACGTGTTAAGACTCATTCGAATCGATTCAGCATCTGAAATTAAGTGGAAAATGATACCCCACACGCCTAGGCACCAGAAATCTCGAAAATGGGTAGATAGATCCATTTTGACTCATAACCTTTTTCAGTGGGCTTTAATCGTTCCGGGACCCGTCTCATTGGATTCGGCGTCTAAAATTTAGTTGAAAATAATACCCCACACGCCTAGATCGCCCAAAAATCTCGAAAATACATTTTTTGAAAAACACATTTTAGACGGCGGACGGACAGAAATAAATGCTCATTTTGCTCTAGACCCCTTTGAAACTCATTGTTGGGCCGATTCGGAGTGATTGATTTCTTGCGTGAGAACATAGGTTGATTATTCCTTGAATAATCAACTAAAAGAGGGGAAATAGTTTCTCGGCAATTTTTTCTCAAAACTGCGTTGACTGAATTTACTGGGACATTCATAAGTTTAACATTACACGTATATGAGCCTTCAGATTCACTCAAACCCTGATCCAAATAAAAACGTTGTTATTGAGCTCAGATTTTCAAATGTAAAATCCCGCAAACTCGGTGGTGAAAATTGTGTGAGGTAAATTCAGTGCGATTTCGCTTGAATACGTCGTTTAATGGGCTTTCAGCCGGTGGTGGAGTCATTACACGGGCGATTAAATGCCAATAGGTCGAGATTGTGGATCCTATTGTCGGTCTTGATGAAGGGGGAGAATCCTGAAAACGGGAATCACGCAGACCGAACTCTACCAGTTCCGCCAACTGGCAATACCAATGTTTGTCTTGAACCATCGGGAAGGTTTTGCCGGTCATCAGCAAGTTTCAGCGCCTGAACGGTAAAACGATTTTTTCTCCCTACTCCGCGAATTTACCGGCAAAGAAGTGAAACCCCAGTGTTGACTTCCTATTATTCGGCACGGTAGGAAAAAGGTCGGAGAGCTTGAACAATGGCTGGTGATTACAACCCCGCCTCAGGCCCAGGTCGCCCTCTGTCGAGCTCTTAATGAACTAACCCTTCGCTCTGCCCTGCACGTGAAAATCTCTTTTCCTTCTCCAGTCTAAAAGTACCCCCGACTCCCCTCCACATAACACCCCCCCCCCCTTTCAGCCGCATGTTCTCGTCTTTTCACGCTTTTCTCTCTAAATGCCGCCTGACCTATCACACACTATTACGAGACACCTTGTTTTTAGACTCTCGCCTACTTCCACTAATGGCGAAGCTCTATCAAGTCCTAACACCTTTATCATGCCGTTGCAATGAATTCTTCCTTCCTGGGACTGCCTTTCTATCGTGACTTTGCTACCGAGTTAAATGTTTTCCAAGCGCTTTTCGAGTAATATAACCTCCTCTAATGGATGTTTCGACATGACGACCGTCGGATTAGCATCCTACGCTTCTCAACATCATTTTATTCACGGTAGCCGTAGGGCCGACGACTTAAAGGTGTCGAAATGTCTACCCATTCTCGGGCCAATAAATTACATTAGAAGACATTTGTCATCGCTAGCCTGGATCCTTATCGCGCTTCCCATAACTAAGTCGTCACATTTTCAACAATAGTTGTTTTCTGTTGCTGAGAACTGTATGAGCCACATGCCCACCCTCAACGTAATTTCCACAGCAGGGGATACAGAGACATTTAAGAGTCATCATGAACTGAAAGCGCCTTTGTATCGTTGTATCATTCTATCGTAAATGTCATTAGGATCTCTAAATCGAAGGGTCGTAACTTCGTTTACCGTAAGACTTTCAAATTACGTTAATGTACTCATCAGCACAAGTGGAAATATGAAACGGTCATTTTTTGTTCGTTATTCCTTGAATAATCAACTTGAATAAGTTTTCATGCAAAAAGGCAGTCTCTCCAACTAGCCCCAAAATTTTTTTCTTGACGTTTCAAGGTGTCTAGATCAAAATAAGCAAAGATATGTCCGCGTAATGTCCAAAATGTGTAATTCAAAAAATTTATTTTCGATATTTTCAGCAATCTAGGTGTGTTGGGTATCATTTTCCACTAAATTTTGGACGCTGAATCCAATGAGACGGGTCCCGGAACGATTATAGCCCACCAGAAGAGGTTATGGGTCAAAATGGGTACCCATTTACCCATTTTGAATGTGTTTTTTCAAGATTTCTGGTACCTAGGCGTGTGGAATATTTTTTTTTCTATTTTCATCTCTAAATTTTGGACGCTGAATCGATTGGAATAAGTCTTCATAACTTCATAAACAACCCTTGTGATAGAATTTGCAGCAGTTTTTAATTTTAATCGTAAAAAATAACGTTGTAGTTCTTTTACACACAGATACATCTTTGTTGATCAGCAACACAAACGTTAAAATCGTATCACAAAGCAATTTTGTGACACCGAATCGAAAACTACCACGACACATTCAGTCTCGACTGTACAACTAAATTAATAAATTAATTTAATTAATTTGTCCGAATTCGCACGAGACCTTTACGAACAAGCATATTATAGACTACATCATTGTCCACTCCAAATTTGATTCACTTGAGGAAAAATATGGGAATCAATGGCCGTTGAGAGGCAATTTCATTATGGCTTTCCCTTATTATCAGAACCAGGCAGGTTCTACATATTTTTCCTCACCCTTCAAAAAAAAAAGGGAGAGCCGAGGGGATATGAAGAGCGTTACGCGTGGAAGAGCTAATGGTTTGAAATGAAATGTTGCAAAAAAAAAAAAAAAAAAGTCGCATGAAATACGGTAAAAGCGGCGGGTATTAATTCCCATGCTTCAATAGATAAAAAACTTGAATCATTTCGTCAAAATTAAAATGTAAATGAACGTTCTTTGAAAGGGGGGAATTTCATTGTGCTATTATATTAATGGAAAGGGTCGATTTGGGGGAACTCTCGACTCAACAATATTTTTAATTAATTAATTATGGGTGCGGCGTTCTTTGTATTGATACGAAATCCTGTGTTTTGCCGTGTCGAGCGTCGGACACGTGTTTTCTACACGTGTGCAATGAAGCTGGGTGGGGGTGGGGGAATCAAGAGAAAAATAAATGTTTAGTTTATTTGAGGCGTTTAGTGTCAAAACCCGCTCGATCCATTCCCAAAAAATTTACAGGAGAGACACAATTATGAAATTATGAGAAGTACTTTGGCATTTATTGACACTTCATCCATCTGCGATCGTATTATTATAGTTCTTAAGAACACTCTCATCTTTCATCTACATCCAAACCCAAAAAGCATTTTGGATCGAGCTGAATTTGAGGCATAGGGTGGTTTTCCCTATAAACTTTGGGGAAAATTGACATAATCTGCTGTAGAGAAAGTCTTAAATTTAATTTTTTTTAAATAGTTTATAATAAGAACAAACTTTTTAGAAATAGGGTATACAATTTTCACATTTATATGAAAAGGGTGTAATTTATTTGGCAATAAAACGAGCGAATTTTGTTGTTTAAATAAGGAAAAACATTAGAATGTAGTAGTAAATTGCATTCAGGCTCAAATTTGAGCGAATGAAATGAAACGATAATGAATCATATGAAATTGATTAGGATAACTCTTCTGGTTCGACAGCGGGGGAAAGGGAAAACCTCCCGCCACGCGCGTAGCGGTCACTTTCAGAAGCTTGGAACAAGCTGGGTTTGCTACTAGCTCGGTTTTCCAGGTCGTTTTGGTTGGTTATTCCTTGAATAAGCAACCTTATGTTTTCAGGCAAAAAGTCAATCTCTTCAATTCGGCCCAAAATTTCTTTCTGGACGTTTCAAGGTGTCTAGATTCAAAGTTAGCTGTCCGTCCGCCGTCCACGGCAATTTCGGTAATAGAAAAATTACTAAAAATCTGAAATATTGGTCAGGGACTCGTTCATGGCTTTAGTTCGTGCTCGAATGTTTTCAGCCCGATCGGACTAAATTTGGGGGGAAGGGTAGGGGTCAAAATGTGAAAAAAATGAATTTTCGAGATTTTCGGCATTCAAGGTATGTGGGGTATCATTTTTGATTAAATTTTGGACGCTGATTCCAATAAGACGGGTCTCCAGACGATTGGCGCCCACCCGAAGAGGTTATGGGTCAAAATAGGTATCTATTTACTCATTTCAGAAGTGGATTTTCGAGATTTCTGGTACCTAGGCGAGTGGGGAATCACTCTCCACTAAACTTTGGACGCTGAATCGATTAAAATGAAAGAAAATGGAAAAAGCATTTTAGAAAAATCGTGGATCGAGCTGGTCTTGGTACTAAACGCCTAATTTATAGGTGGTTGTTGTAAATTTAGCCTCATAGATGGGTAGGAACCAAAGTTTTCATGTCCCGCAATTTTTGATAAATTGGTGAGTCTTCATTTTCTTCGGTCGCTGCATTATGGGACAACTGTCATCTCCCACGACCACCCCAACATTTAACTGAGTCGCATGGGAACATGAGCTTTAGCGCTGTGGGTAGAGAAACAGAAGCAGTAAATTAGTTTCGGTCCATTTCTAACAGCACGGCTCCACTCATCTCGAATGAACGTACAAAAGCTCACCCTTCCAGGCGTACATACACGCAGACTTCATAGACGAGAGCCACCCCCACGCCCAACAGGGTTGAATGATGCTGATGACCCACCAATGACTCACAGCTCGTCTCCCACCAGGTAAAACCCCACGTGTTATTAGCTGCAATAGATCCCTCGTCGCTCGTTTTCGTTAAACAGTTGGTCTTGTTCACACAGTTTACAATGTAACCGCTTATGAGGCTCGCCCAACTCTAAATAGCGTCCTGAACGGCCAAAACAAAAAACTCCCCTCTTCAACGTTGATGGGTTATTTCGAAAGGCATCAACACTATCGAATTCTGTAAACACCCCTCTACTAACGAATTTATAAAACTCATAAACACAATAATTTCTTTTTGAATTTTTGTGCCCACTATAATCGTTTTGGACCCCTCAAATTGGGTACAACGTGATGAAGAGGACCATCCACATGCAATTCCTCTTTAAATAAATAAATAACTCCATGATGGGTAAATGTGTAAACCACGGAAAAGAAATCCGCATGATCAATAATCAATAAAGCATCTAAAAATTGATGAACTATTCAAGTTTTGGACTGGAAAAATTTTTATTTTTGCAGTCAGATAAAATAGGACTACTTCCAACTATAGTTTGAGCCTGAACGCTTTGCCGCATGAAAAAATCGTAATAGTGCAATTTGTGGGAAATTTTATGTACTTTAATTTTGTATAGAGAAGCCTTTCACGAAAAGTTGATAGTTTCCGAGTTATAAGCTAAACTGCTGTGATATTTCAACTTTTTTTGTATTTTCATTGATGATCCGTAACGAAATTTTGTTAGCAAACCTCAGATTCGGATACAGCACCCCAAAAAGCACTAGAAATAGAAGATATCAAGACTGCCCTATAAATTTCCTGCTAAGAGCAAAATTTTACCCTACAAAATAGTCTAAAAGCTGATATTTTCGCAAGTATAAACGGTTGATGACGCTCTAACTCTATTGTCAACTATGAGGAAGGTTAAATTTTACGCTTTACTGGTAAAAACTTTTTTTGAGATTTGTTGTTTCCTAATGTTGAAAGGAACAAGACAAAACTAAAATATTTACTTGAAACTGTACATAACAAATACACTCAATGAAAACGAGCAAACATTAATACACAAAATATATTTGTGTTGGCCCTTCTGAATCGAATGGAAGGCAATAATGTTCCTAAAATCGAAACAGTCTTTAATTTTTCACAACCTTTGTAGCCTTGGTAAGTGAATCTTCCTTGATGAGTAGTATTATGTTGAACAAAAGAATACAATACCTACATTTGCTTTTCATTGATA
>JADDOF010000088.1:39744-58373 GCA_019603395.1 Cyrtorhinus lividipennis | reverse complement strand
CTGGGAATGGTTTCATTCAGCCAATAACGTCCCCCCCTTGTTTACCGGACCATTATGGTGGGTAATATGAACTACTCTGACTGCAACCTAATCGTTTTTATCCCTCATGATAACCTGTGACTTTATAAGTGATACAAAAATCTGAGAATGGTTTCCATTCAGCCAATAAAACTCCCCCCTTGTTTACCGGACCATTATGGTGGGTAAAATGAACTACTCTGACTGCAACCTAATCGTTTTTATCCCTCATGAGAACCTGTTGACTTTATACAGTGATACAAAAATCTGAGAATGGTTTCCATTCAGCCCAATAAACGTCCCCCCCTTGTTACCGGACCATTATGGTGGGTAATATGAACTACTCTGACTGCAACCTAATCGTTTTTTATCCCCCTCATGATAACCTGTTGACTTTATAAGTGATACAAAAAATCTGAGAATGGTTTCCATTCAGCCCAATAACGTACCCCCCTTGTTTACCGGACCATTATGGTGGGTAATATGAACTACTCTGACTGCAACCTAATCGTTTTTATCCCCCACATGAGAACCTGTTGAATTATACAGTGATACAAAAATCTGAGAATGGTTTCCATTCAGCCCAATAAACGTCCCCCCCTTGTTTACGGACCATTATGGTGGGTAATATGAACTACTCTGACTGCAACCTAATCGTTTTATCCCCCTCATGAAACCTGTTGACTTTATACAGTGATACAAAAAATCTGAGAATGGTTTCCATTCAGCCCAATAAACTCCCCCCTGTTTAGGACCATTATTGGTGGTAATATGAACTACTCGACTGCAACCTAATCGTTTTTATCCCCCTCATGGAACCTGTTGACTTCTTATACAGTGATACAAAAAATCTGAGAATGGTTTCCATTCAGCCAATAAACGTCCCCCCCTTGTTTACCGGACCATTATGGTGGGTAATATGAACTACTCTGACTGCAACCTAATCGTTTTTATCCCCCTCATGTGAACCTGTTGACTTTATACAGTGATACAAAAAATCTGAGAATGGTTTTCATTCAGCCATAACGTCCCCCCCTTGTTTACCGGACCATTATGGTGGGTAATATGAACTACTCTGACTGCAACCTAATCGTTTTTATCCCCCTATTGAGAACCTGTTGACTTTATACAGTGATACAAAAATGAGAATGGTTCATTCAGCCCAATAAACGTCCCCCCCTTGTTTACCGGACCATTATGGTGGGTAAATGAACTACTCTGACTGCAACCTAATCGTTTTATACCCCTCATGTGAACCTGTTGACTTTATACAGTGATACAAAAATCTGAGAATGGTTTCCATTCAGCCCAATAACGTCCCCCCTTGTTTACCGGACCATTATGGTGGGTAATATGAACTACTCTGACTGCAACCTAATCGTTTTTATCCCCCTCATGATAACCTTTGACTCATCAAGTGATACAAAAAATCTGAGAATGGTTTCCATTCAGCCAAAACGTCCCCCCCTTGTTTACCGGACCATTATGGTGGGTAATATGAACTACTCTGACTGCAACCTAATCGTTTTTATCCCCTCATGAGAACCTGTTGACTTTATACAGTGATACAAAAAATCTGAGAATGGTTTCCATTCAGCCAATAACGTCCCCCCCTTGTTTACCGGACCATTATGGTGGGTAATATGAACTACTCTGACTGCAACCTAATCGTTTTTATCCTCTGATGAACGTTGCTTTATACAGTGATACAAAAAACTGAGAATGGTTTCCATTCAGCCCAATAAACGTCCCCCCCTTGTTTACCGGACCATTATGGTGGGTAAATGAACTACTCTGACTGCAACCTAATCGTTTTATCCCCCTCATGAAACCTGTTGACTTTATACAGTGATACAAAAATCTGAGATGGTTTCCATTCAGCCCAATAAACGTCCCCCCCTTGTTTACCGGACCATTATGGGGGTAATATGAACTACTCTGACTGCAACCTAATCGTTTTATTCCCCTCATGAAACCTTTGACTTTATACAGTGATACAAAAAATCTGAGAATGGTTTCCATTCAGCCAATAAACGTCCCCCCTTGTTTACCGGACCATTATGGTGGGTAATATGAACTACTCTGACTGCAACCTAATCGTTTTTATCCCCCTCATGAGAACCTGTGACTTTATCAAGTGATACAAAAAATCTGAGAATGGTTTCCATTCAGCCCAATAACGTCCCCCCCTGTTTACTGGACCATTATGGTGGGTTATATGAACTACTCTGACTGCAACCTAATCGTTTTTATCCCCATGAGAACCTGTTGATTTATACAGTGATACAAAAAATCTGAGAATGGTTTCCATTCAGCCCAATAAACGTCCCCCCCTTGTTTACCGGACCATTATGGTGGGTAATATGAACTACTCTGACTGCAACCTAATCGCTTTTATCCCCCTCATGAGAACCTGTTGACTTTATACAGTGATACAAAAAATCTGAGAATGGTTTCCATTCAGCCCAATAACGTCCACCCTTGTTTACCGGACCATTATGGTGGGTAATATGAACTACTCTGACTGCAACCTAATCGTTTTTATCCCCTCATGAGAACCTGTTGACTATACAGTGTAACAAAAATCTGAGAATGGTTTCCATTCAGCCCAATAAACGTCCCCCCCTTGTTTACCGGACCATTATGGTGGGTAATATGAACTACTCTGACTGCAACCTAATCGTTTTTATCCCCCTCATGATAAACCTTTTGACTTCATCAACGTGATACAAAAATCTGAGAATGGTTTCCATTCAGCCAATAAACGTCCCCCCCTTGTTTACCGGACCATTATGGTGGGTAATATGAACTACTCTGACTGCAACCTAATCGTTTTTATCCCCCTCATGAGAACCTGTCTTTATACAGTGATACAAAAAATCTGAGAATGGTTTCCATTAAGCCCAATAAACGTCCCCCCTTGTTTACCGGACCATTATGGTGGGTAATATGAACTACTCTGACTGCAACCTAATCGTTTTTATCCCCTCATGAGAACTGTTGACTTTATACAGTGATACAAAAAATCTGAGAATGGTTTCCATTCAGCCCAATAACGTCCCCCCTTGTTTACCGGACCATTATGGTGGGTAAATGAACTACTCTGACTGCAACCTAATCGTTTTTATCCCCCTCATGAACCTGTTGACTTATACAGTGATACAAAAATCTGAGATGGTTTCCATTCAGCCCAATAAACGTCCCCCCTTGTTTACCGGACCATTATGGTGGGTAATATGAACTACTCTGACTGCAACCTAATCGTTTTTATCCCCTATTGAAACCTGTTGACTTTAACAGTGATACAAAAAATCTGAGAATGGTTTCCATTCAGCCCATAAACGTCCCCCCTTGTTTACCGGACATTATGGTGGGTAATATGAACTACTTGACTGCAACCTAATCGTTTTTATCCCCCTCATGAAACCTGTTGACTTATACAGTGATACAAAAATCTGAGAATGTTTCATTCAGCCCAATAAACGTCCCCCCCTTGTTTACCGGACCATTATGGTGGGTAATATGAACTACTCTGACTGCAACCTAATCGTTTTTATACCCTCATGATAACCTGTTGACTTTATAAGTGATACAAAAAATCTGAGAATGGTTTCCATTCAGCCCAATAAACGTCCCCCCTTGTTTACCGGACCATTATGGTGGGTATATGAACTACTCTGACTGCAACCTAATCGTTTTTATCCCCCTCATGAGAACCTGTTGACTTTATCAGTGATACAAAAATCTGAGAATGGTTTCCATTCAGCAATAAACTCCCCTTGTTTACGGACCATTAGGTGGTAATATGATACTCTGACTGCAACCTAATCGTTTTTTATCCCCCTCATGTGAACCTGTTGACTTTATACAGTGATACAAAAAATCTGAGAATGGTTTCCATTCAGCCAATAAACGTCCCCCCCTTGTTTACCGGACCATTATGGTGGGTAATATGAACTACTCTGACTGCAACCTAATGTTTTTTATCCCCTATGATAACCTTTTGACGGTCAGGGGAACGCGTCCAGGTCGGAGGAGGCGAGGCTCTTTCCGACGGAGGTCCGACGAATGGCGGTGCGTGGAAAACCTGGAATATTGCCGTCGGATCGGGCGCGAACGGATCAACACGGGCCGAGGGGGGGGAGGGATTTCAGTTCGTATAAGGGTCCCACTGTTACGGGATAGGAATTGGCTGATCTCCCCATTCCCGAGTTCTACCCTGAAGGACCACGAGACACACTCGTTCCTCATGGTCACTTTCACAACACCGGGTCACAAGGGGTTGACTTGCTACGGTCGGGTGTGTTCCGCTTCGATGTTCCGGTTTAACTTCGCTCGATGTCCCGGTTCACTTCGCTTCGATGTCCCGGTTCACTTACACTTGATGTCCCGTTCACTTAATTCGTTCCGCCTCGTCGGCGAACGGGGATTCCAACTTTCGTTCTCTTGAGTTGATACGACTGCGATGTTGTTCTCTCAGTCCGCTCGTCAAGTCGCCTTCCCCTTCTACTCCTCCCTGGGTGTCGTGCGCCGCATCGCCTACCCAACCATGAGGAACACAGCCTTCCGCCCAGCTGGGGTAGGCGTTGGAGGGGAGAGGGGTCGTTCCGTCCCCGCCGCCGAAGTTTTCTGACGGGGCGCTTGAAATCTGCCGCCCCGTTAACAACTCGATCTTTCGGAGGCGAGGTCTACCTCGGCAATTTCACTACGGTGGGGGGGGGTGACGTGGATGGGCATTGGTCAGGTCAGTCGTTTGGCTGTATCACGACTTGCTCGTACCGCCAGCGTCTGCAAGGGCACAGGTTGGTGGGCGGTCCTCTCGTGTTCGGCGATGGGCAGGGCTTTGGGTAGGCGGGGATCGCTGGGTCGTAGGTTCGGCACTGTTCCACCAGCGATTCCACATCACTTTACCGCCACCGCAGCGGTAGGTTGTGGCGGGGTTGTCGTTTCGTGCCGATGCAGCAACAGGACGCTCCACATTCGTCGAAGGTACGCTGCGCGGGATGTTCAAAGTGGTATGTTGGATGGGTCGGAGCAGGGGCAACGGGTGAACTAGCGCCAGCATCCCATCAGAAGGACGACCTTCACCGGCGTAGGGGGGAGGCCCGGGGGGAGGAAGCGGAACGCGGTTGCCCTGGGGTGGTGTCCTGATCCCGTGGGTTTCTTCAGATGACGAGGAGTCCCGAGGACAGAAGTCGACGAGTCGGCAATACTCGGCTCGGCCGCGGCGGGCGCTCGTGAATGCAGGGGGCGGGGTATTCTTCCACCTGTGTGTAGGTCGTGGGTGTCGACGATTCTCGAGGGGTGGCGGGATGGTGCTCGACCCGAAGGACGTTTGAGTGGGTTCATGGCTGCAGCGCTGTCATCATGATCACTCGGCAACGCAGGGACTCGACCTCCACCGACCCACCACTCGACTCTGATCTACATGGTCCACCCCCGAGTCGCCGACGTTCAAGCTTTCCCCAAGTCGTCTCGCAGCGCAGCAGAATCCGCCTCTGTGTTGGCATCCTGTCGCAGGACGCGACCAGCTTGCCCAGCCCCATGATGACCGTGGAGGGTGACGGCCAGCCACTCCGTACTCCGGGCTCCAAGTACGTGCTGTCACCGACGACGGTAACCGCGCCGAGGTAGCGCCATAGTCTTTTGGTGTCGTTCGCTGATCTCCTATTACCATATACCCTGAAACATACAAACCGGCCCTTCTGTTAGTCTCCTTCACGCTCCGACTCACCCGTTGTATATCAGTCATGGCCATTTTCATGCAGACACCTCCTCTCTGCACAGAGCCAGACGCTTAACACAATCCTAGATTTTAGCTACCATTAACAGGGAAACAAGGAAGAGGGGGGGGGGGGCAAGGCAGGCCTGTCCGACCATGAGGCACGGTCATTAAATCAAACAAGGTAAGAGTACTGGGTTTTGTGCATTGTATATGCTACAGGTAAGACATTCCCTATTTCTATTTACAATTACGAGTATACCCCAAAACTTGAAAATTTTTTTTTTTTTTTTTTTTTTTTTTTTTTTTTTTTTTTTTTTTTTTTTTTTTTTTTTTTTTGTGTCCTCCCATCGCTAATCCGTTCTAGGTGTTGACATCTCCCCGCGTCGGAGCGCGCGTAGTCGATCGTTTTGCGGCCTTGGGTCTTAGCCGTTGGGACTCGGACGCCGTCCTAATCGGAATCGGGATTCGGCTGGAATCTTCCCAGGGGCCCTGGGCCCCAGGTCAGGGATTTCTTTCGGTCTGTACTGGTTCACGGCCATTGCCAGAGGTCCGACAAACCTACGTCCTCCACTATCTTCATTCGCCTATGGAGGGGCCAGGGCTCTCGGGTGGGCGCGGACTCCTCCGTAGCGGGTCTGGGTGACGGCGTCGTTCGGCACGCTGTTGATAAACGCTGGCTTGAGATTGACTGAGGTGCTACGCGTTGGTTCTCCCCAGGACTCCTGACCTCGTAATTGACATCGTTCAATTTTGCGGGTCCACGGAGACGGTCCTCTTTCCAGGGCCCAAACTTCATTCACTGTGCTGGTGGGGCAGACAGTGCGTGGCATACACTTGTTTGTGGCCTATTGGAACTCCCAGAGTGGCGTCGCTTGTTGATGCCTGCTCACGGCCATTCTCAATTTTTTGTATCACTGTATAAAGTCAACAGGTTTCATGAGGGGGATAAAAACGATTAGGTTGCAGTCAGAGTAGTTCATATACCCCACCATAATGGTCCGGTAAACAAGGGGGGACGTTTATTGGGCTAATGGAAACCATTCCAGATTTTTTGTATCACTGTATAAAGTCAACAGGTTCTAATGAGGGGGATAAAAACGATTAGGTTGCAGTCAGAGTAGTTCATATTACCCACCATAATGGTCCGGTAAACAAGGGGGGGACGTTTATTGGGCTGAATGGAAACCATTCTCAGATTTTTTGTATCACTTGTATAAAGTCAACAGGTTCTCATGAGGGGGATAAAAACGATTAGGTTGCAGTCAGAGTAGTTCATATTACCCACCATAATGGTCCGGTAAACAAGGGGGGGACGTTTATTGGGCTGAATGGAAACCATTCTCAGATTTTTTGTATCACTGTATAAAGTCAACAGGTTATCATGAGGGGGATAAAAACGATTAGGTTGCAGTCAGAGTAGTTCATATTACCCACCATAATGGTCCGGTAAACAAGGGGGGGACGTTTATTGGGCTGAATGGAAACCATTCTCAGATTTTTTGTATCACTGTATAAAGTCAACAGGTTCTCATGAGGGGGATAAAAACGATTAGGTTGCAGTCAGAGTAGTTCATATTACCCACCATAATGGTCCGGTAAACAAGGGGGGGACGTTTATTGGGCTGAATGGAAACCATTCTCAGATTTTTTGTATCACTGTATAAAGTCAACAGGTTCTCATGAGGGGGATAAAAACGATTAGGTTGCAGTCAGAGTAGTTCATATTACCCACCATAATGGTCCGGTAAACAAGGGGGGGACGTTTATTGGGCTGAATGGAAACCATTCTCAGATTTTTTGTATCACTGTATAAAGTCAACAGGTTATCATGAGGGGGATAAAAACGATTAGGTTGCAGTCAGAGTAGTTCATATTACCCACCATAATGGTCCGGTAAACAAGGGGGGGACGTTTATTGGGCTGAATGGAAACCATTCTCAGATTTTTTGTATCACTGTATAAAGTCAACAGGTTCTCATGAGGGGGATAAAAACGATTAGGTTGCAGTCAGAGTAGTTCATATTACCCACCATAATGGTCCGGTAAACAAGGGGGGGACGTTTATTGGGCTGAATGGAAACCATTCTCAGATTTTTTGTATCACTGTATAAAGTCAACAGGTTCTCATGAGGGGGATAAAAACGATTAGGTTGCAGTCAGAGTAGTTCATATTACCCACCATAATGGTCCGGTAAACAAGGGGGGGACGTTTATTGGGCTGAATGGAAACCATTCTCAGATTTTTTGTATCACTGTATAAAGTCAACAGGTTCTCATGAGGGGGATAAAAACGATTAGGTTGCAGTCAGAGTAGTTCATATTACCCACCATAATGGTCCGGTAAACAAGGGGGGGACGTTTATTGGGCTGAATGGAAACCATTCTCAGATTTTTTGTATCACTGTATAAAGTCAACAGGTTATCATGAGGGGGATAAAAACGATTAGGTTGCAGTCAGAGTAGTTCATATTACCCACCATAATGGTCCGGTAAACAAGGGGGGGACGTTTATTGGGCTGAATGGAAACCATTCTCAGATTTTTTGTATCACTGTATAAAGTCAACAGGTTATCATGAGGGGGATAAAAACGATTAGGTTGCAGTCAGAGTAGTTCATATTACCCACCATAATGGTCCGGTAAACAAGGGGGGGACGTTTATTGGGCTGAATGGAAACCATTCTCAGATTTTTTGTATCACTGTATAAAGTCAACAGGTTCTCATGAGGGGGATAAAAACGATTAGGTTGCAGTCAGAGTAGTTCATATTACCCACCATAATGGTCCGGTAAACAAGGGGGGGACGTTTATTGGGCTGAATGGAAACCATTCTCAGATTTTTTGTATCACTTGATAAAGTCAACAGGTTATCATGAGGGGGATAAAAACGATTAGGTTGCAGTCAGAGTAGTTCATATTACCCACCATAATGGTCCGGTAAACAAGGGGGGGACGTTTATTGGGCTGAATGGAAACCATTCTCAGATTTTTTGTATCACTGTATAAAGTCAACAGGTTCTCATGAGGGGGATAAAAACGATTAGGTTGCAGTCAGAGTAGTTCATATTACCCACCATAATGGTCCGGTAAACAAGGGGGGGACGTTTATTGGGCTGAATGGAAACCATTCTCAGATTTTTTGTATCACTGTATAAAGTCAACAGGTTATCATGAGGGGGATAAAAACGATTAGGTTGCAGTCAGAGTAGTTCATATTACCCACCATAATGGTCCGGTAAACAAGGGGGGGACGTTTATTGGGCTGAATGGAAACCATTCTCAGATTTTTTGTATCACTGTATAAAGTCAACAGGTTATCATGAGGGGGATAAAAACGATTAGGTTGCAGTCAGAGTAGTTCATATTACCCACCATAATGGTCCGGTAAACAAGGGGGGGACGTTTATTGGGCTGAATGGAAACCATTCTCAGATTTTTTGTATCACTGTATAAAGTCAACAGGTTATCATGAGGGGGATAAAAACGATTAGGTTGCAGTCAGAGTAGTTCATATTACCCACCATAATGGTCCGGTAAACAAGGGGGGGACGTTTATTGGGCTGAATGGAAACCATTCTCAGATTTTTTGTATCACTGTATAAAGTCAACAGGTTCTCATGAGGGGGATAAAAACGATTAGGTTGCAGTCAGAGTAGTTCATATTACCCACCATAATGGTCCGGTAAACAAGGGGGGGACGTTTATTGGGCTGAATGGAAACCATTCTCAGATTTTTTGTATCACTTGATAAAGTCAACAGGTTATCATGAGGGGGATAAAAACGATTAGGTTGCAGTCAGAGTAGTTCATATTACCCACCATAATGGTCCGGTAAACAAGGGGGGGACGTTTATTGGGCTGAATGGAAACCATTCTCAGATTTTTTGTATCACTGTATAAAGTCAACAGGTTCTCATGAGGGGGATAAAAACGATTAGGTTGCAGTCAGAGTAGTTCATATTACCCACCATAATGGTCCGGTAAACAAGGGGGGGACGTTTATTGGGCTGAATGGAAACCATTCTCAGATTTTTTGTATCACTGTATAAAGTCAACAGGTTCTCATGAGGGGGATAAAAACGATTAGGTTGCAGTCAGAGTAGTTCATATTACCCACCATAATGGTCCGGTAAACAAGGGGGGGACGTTTATTGGGCTGAATGGAAACCATTCTCAGATTTTTTGTATCACTGTATAAAGTCAACAGGTTATCATGAGGGGGATAAAAACGATTAGGTTGCAGTCAGAGTAGTTCATATTACCCACCATAATGGTCCGGTAAACAAGGGGGGGACGTTTATTGGGCTGAATGGAAACCATTCTCAGATTTTTTGTATCACTGTATAAGTCAACAGGTTCTCATGAGGGGGATAAAAACGATTAGGTTGCAGTCAGAGTAGTTCATATTACCCACCATAATGGTCCGGTAAACAAGGGGGGGACGTTTATTGGGCTGAATGGAAACCATTCTCAGATTTTTTGTATCACTGTATAAAGTCAACAGGTTATCATGAGGGGGATAAAAACGATTAGGTTGCAGTCAGAGTAGTTCATATTACCCACCATAATGGTCCGGTAAACAAGGGGGGGACGTTTATTGGGCTGAATGGAAACCATTCTCAGATTTTTTGTATCACTGTATAAAGTCAACAGGTTCTCATGAGGGGGATAAAAACGATTAGGTTGCAGTCAGAGTAGTTCATATTACCCACCATAATGGTCCGGTAAACAAGGGGGGGGACGTTTATTGGGCTGAATGGAAACCATTCTCAGATTTTTTGTATCACTGTATAAAGTCAACAGGTTATCATGAGGGGGATAAAAACGATTAGGTTGCAGTCAGAGTAGTTCATATTACCCACCATAATGGTCCGGTAAACAAGGGGGGGACGTTTATTGGGCTGAATGGAAACCATTCTCAGATTTTTTGTATCACTGTATAAAGTCAACAGGTTCTCATGAGGGGGATAAAAACGATTAGGTTGCAGTCAGAGTAGTTCATATTACCCACCATAATGGTCCGGTAAACAAGGGGGGGACGTTTATTGGGCTGAATGGAAACCATTCTCAGATTTTTTGTATCACTGTATAAAGTCAACAGGTTATCATGAGGGGGATAAAAACGATTAGGTTGCAGTCAGAGTAGTTCATATTACCCACCATAATGGTCCGGTAAACAAGGGGGGGACGTTTATTGGGCTGAATGGAAACCATTCTCAGATTTTTTGTATCACTGTATAAAGTCAACAGGTTATCATGAGGGGGATAAAAACGATTAGGTTGCAGTCAGAGTAGTTCATATTACCCACCATAATGGTCCGGTAAACAAGGGGGGGACGTTTATTGGGCTGAATGGAAACCATTCTCAGATTTTTTGTATCACTGTATAAAGTCAACAGGTTCTCATGAGGGGGATAAAAACGATTAGGTTGCAGTCAGAGTAGTTCATATTACCCACCATAATGGTCCGGTAAACAAGGGGGGGACGTTTATTGGGCTGAATGGAAACCATTCTCAGATTTTTTGTATCACTTGATAAAGTCAACAGGTTATCATGAGGGGGATAAAAACGATTAGGTTGCAGTCAGAGTAGTTCATATTACCCACCATAATGGTCCGGTAAACAAGGGGGGGACGTTTATTGGGCTGAATGGAAACCATTCTCAGATTTTTTGTATCACTGTATAAAGTCAACAGGTTCTCATGAGGGGGATAAAAACGATTAGGTTGCAGTCAGAGTAGTTCATATTACCCACCATAATGGTCCGGTAAACAAGGGGGGGACGTTTATTGGGCTGAATGGAAACCATTCTCAGATTTTTTGTATCACTGTATAAAGTAAACAGGTTCTCATGAGGGGGATAAAAACGATTAGGTTGCAGTCAGAGTAGTTCATATTACCCACCATAATGGTCCGGTAAACAAGGGGGGGACGTTTATTGGGCTGAATGGAAACCATTCTCAGATTTTTTGTATCACTTGATGAAGTCAACAGGTTATCATGAGGGGGATAAAAACGATTAGGTTGCAGTCAGAGTAGTTCATATTACCCACCATAATGGTCCGGTAAACAAGGGGGGGACGTTTATTGGGCTGAATGGAAACCATTCTCAGATTTTTTGTATCACTGTATAAAGTCAACAGGTTCATCATGAGGGGGATAAAAACGATTAGGTTGCAGTCAGAGTAGTTCATATTACCCACCAGTAATGGTCCAGGTAAACAAGGGGGGGACTGTTTATTAGGGCTGAATGGAAACCATTCTCAGATTTTTTGTATCACTGGATAAAGTCAACAGGTTCTCATGAGGGGGATAAAAACGATTAGGTTGCAGTCAGAGTAGTTCATATTACCCACCATAATGGTCCGGTAAACAAGGGGGGGACGTTTATTGGGCTGAATGGAAACCATTCTCAGATTTTTTGTATCACTTGATAAAGTCAACAGGTTATCATGAAGGGGATAAAAACGATTAGGTTGCAGTCAGAGTAGTTCATATTACCCACCATAATGGTCCGGTAAACAAGGGGGGGACGTTTATTGGGCTGAATGAAAACCATTCTCAGATTTTTTGTATCACTGTATAAAGTCAACAGGTTCTCATGAGGGGGATAAAAACGATTAGGTTGCAGTCAGAGTAGTTCATATTACCCACCATAATGGTCCGGTAAACAAGGGGGGGACGTTTATCGGGCTTAATGGAAACCATTCTCAGATTTTTTGTATCACTGTATAAAGTCAACAGGTTCTCAATAGGGGGATAAAAACGATTAGGTTGCAGTCAGAGTAGTTCATATTACCCACCATAATGGTCCGGTAAACAAGGGGGAGACGTTTATTGGGCTGAATGGAAACCATTCTCAGATTTTTTGTATCACTGTATAAAGTCAAAAGGTTGTCATGAGGGGGATAAAAACGATTAGGTTGCAGTCAGAGTAGTTCATATTACCCACCATAATGGTCCGGTAAACAAGGGGGGGACGTTTATTGGGCTGAATGGAAACCATTCTCAGATTTTTTGTATCGCTTGATGAAGTCAACAGGTTATCATGAGGGGGATAAAAACGATTAGGTTGCAGTCAGAGTAGTTCATATTACCCACCATAATGGTCCGGTAAACAAGGGGGGGACGTTTATTGGGCTGAATGGAAACCATTCACAGATTTTTTGTATCACTGGATAAAGTCAACAGGTTTTCATGAGGGGGATAAAAGCGATTAGGTTGCAGTCAGAGTAGTTCATATTACCCACCATAATGGTCCGGTAAACAAGGGGGGGACGTTTATTGGGCTGAATGGAAACCATTCTCAGATTTTTTGTATCACTGTATGAAGTCAACAGGTTCTCATGTGGGGGATAAAAACGATTAGGTTGCAGTCAGAGTAGTTCATATTACCCACCATAATGGTCCGGTAAACTAGGGGGGGATGTTTATTAGGCTGAATGGAAACCATTCTCAGATTTTTTGTATCACTTGATGAAGTCAACAGGTTATCATGAGGGGGATAAAAACGATTAGGTTGCAGTCAGAGTAGTTCATATTACCCACCATAATGGTCCGGTAAACAAGGGGGGGACGTTTATTGGGCTGAATGGAAACCATTCTCAGATTTTTTGTATCACTGTATGAAGTCAACAGGTTCTCATGTGGGGGATAAAAACGATTAGGTTGCAGTCAGAGTAGTTCATATTACCCACCATAATGGTCCGGTAAACTAGGGGGGGATGTTTATTAGGCTGAATGGAAACCATTCTCAGATTTTTTGTATCACTGTATAAAGTCAAAAGGTTGTCATGAGGGGGATAAAAACGATTAGGTTGCAGTCAGAGTAGTTCATATTACCCACCATAATGGTCCGGTAAACAAGGGGGGGACGTTTATTGGGCTAAATGGAAACCATTCTCAGATTTTTTGTATCACTGTATAAAGTCAACAGGTTCACATGAGGGGGATAAAAACGATTAGGTTGCAGTCAGAGTAGTTCATATTACCCACCATAATGGTCCGGTAAACAAAGGGGGGATGTTTATTAGGCTGAATGGAAACCATTCTCAGATTTTTTGTATCACTGGATAAAGTCAACAGGTTCTCATGAGGGGGATAAAAACGATTAGGTTGCAGTCAGAGTAGTTCATATTACCCACCATAATGGTCCGGTAAACAAGGGGGGGACGTTTATTGGGCTGAATGGAAACCATTCTCAGATTTTTTGTATCACTGTATAAAGTCAAAAGGTTATCATGAGGGGGATAAAAACGATTAGGTTGCAGTCAGAGTCGGCCAAAGTGGGAGCACTAGAATGCCCGTGGCCCCGCCCGACATCATCTTGTGGAGCACCCTAGAAATGAGGGAAAAGGGAGGGAAAGCGTAAAAAAAATACTGTGACCAGTCACAGGTAAACGCATCCACTCCCGCCGCCCCGTCGTCAGGGAACCATGAGAAAAAGACGTCACAGAGGTGGAGCGCTGAGGAGGCAAAGAGGTCAATATCAGGGGTTCCAAACGGCTGCACAGCGGTACGAAAAAAGTTTGGATTTAAACCCCACTCTTCAGTGTCAAGGGGACGACGGGATTCACGGTCGGCAACGTAATTATCCGCCGTGTGGACACAGGAGGCAAACAGAAAGAGGTTGCGCTGCTCGCAAAAATCCCATATTAGTCTGGCAATCGCTTGAAAACGGGGGAATCGGACACTCCCCCCCTTGTTGACAACGGCGATGACCGTGGTGTTGTCCAGACGGAGCAAGATAGAAGACGAGCTCCAAGCACTGGCAAAGGCCTGTAGCGCATGAAAAGCCGCCTTCAGCTCTAAGAGGTTAATGTGGTCCGTTTTTTTCCGTGCCAGACCACCACCCGTGGGCCGTGTGGGGGTGGGATTAACCGCCCCATCCCGTCAGGGAGGCGTCGGAAAAAATTATGTGATCATAAGTATCGGAGAGAATAGGGACCGGGGGACCTCGGAGGGCAGAAACCCACCACTCGAGGTCCACGACCGCGTCACTCGAAAGCACGAGATTAGCCTCGTAGTCATCGGGAAAAAGCTGGAGGGACAAAAACCGCTCCCGCTCGAGTAGACGAAGATGGGTGTGGCCGTATCGGCGACCAACTTGCCGATGAGGACTGAGAGCGCGCGGATAGAGATGTGTCCAAGACAAGTTTCATCGCATTTTCAATGAGAGAAGCGGAGGTTCCCAATATTGGGAGCATAAAGTGCCACGGAGCAGAATGCGATCACTCGGAACTTTGCCTTTGCCCGACGATCACGCAGGTATCTTCGACTCGATATTTGAGAGAGAGAGAGAGTTTATTCATGTACAGCTGTTGCATATCGGAAATTATAAATAATGAATAATAACCCCCAGCTGTAGGCAGAGCCTGAGTTGCTGAGGGGAGAGTCACTCAGAACATCTCACAAAAATTACAATTCTGTGCAGAACATACCCGATATTAAATATCTAGTATGCATCTCACAAAATATCATAAAAACAATGCCAGTATCATAATAACATTAAATGCTATTATGGTAAAATTTTTACCATCAATATAATCATTAATCTCTTATAAATAATATATATCATTAATAACATCATATCGTGATTAGCATCATAACAACAATATCACCTACACACATGTAGCATGCAGGAAATCACAGATATGCACTCTGAAAATAGGAGTCAAATGAATCGCCACTTTTTTTAATAAGCCACGAAAATATTGCTTTCTTATAGGCGCTTCTTTTAAACTTCAAGGGACTCCGTAGATCATCGTCACAATAGCTATAGAGAATATGAAGCAAATAAAGAGGACTTCTAGTAGTCATAGCTAGGCGAGGCTTAGGGTTCCTTACATTACCCTGATCTATGAATCTTGTATGATAAGAAACAGGCCTGTCACTTTCCAAGATATACGGGTTTTTGTGATAATAAAGCAGCAATGATTTCGCCAGGAGCTGTTTTAGAGTAAACATGCGCGTTTCCCTAAAAAGGTCAGACGAAGGAAACCTACGATTTTTGCGACACATAATTTTTAGAATGGCTTTTTGAAGCGTGAATACCTTATTGAGATGAGAAGCCACCGCTCCACCCCACACGAGTATGCCATACTGTAAGACGGACTGAACGAGCGTGTGATAAATCGTCTTTAGAGTGGACGGATCAAGCACATTGCGAATATTGTAAAAAATCCTGGTGAATTTACTGAGCTTGGTTACCATGTAATTCGTGTGCCTTTCCCATGTTAGCTTATCATCGATCACTATACCCAGGTACCTATATTCACTTACTCTCTCGAGGGGAGCGCAAGCACAAGGTCCTTGGGCAGAAAGGTGCGAATGCACAGTGATACGATACGTGGACCCACAAGGTGGATCCCTCGTACTTGAAACTACCATGTATTTCGTTTTTTTAACATTGAGCGTGAGCAGATTCGCAGTAAACCAGTCATTTACTACATTCATCACACTCTCAGCACGCGCAAAGAGTTCGCCCCAATCCTGCCCCTCAACCAGAACAACCGTGTCGTCTGCAAAGAGGTATATTGTTGCTGGAAGACCAAGTTCAAAGATGCGATCAACAAAAACCAGAAAGAGAAGTGGTCCCAAAGTTGAGCCCTGAATAACACCATAGTCGTTGGCACATGGATCTCCCATGCGGCCTTCGAGAGACACAACCTGCCCTCTATTTGAGAGGTAGCTTGAGAACCAAGCTAGAGCGGAGTCGGTTACGCCTATTTCCTTTAGGGAGTCCATAAGCATAACTCTGTCAATCGAGTCGAATGCTTTGGCGATATCGAGGTACGCAATTATCGCGTTTTTCCCGTCATCCCTTATACGATGAATGTCCTGGACTACTCTATACAAAGCATCCTCTACATTCCTTCCCTTACGGAAACCAAACTGGCAGCTGGACAGAAGTTGAAATTCTTCCAGGTATCCCGAAAAGCACTGCTTCACCTATCTCTCCAAAACCTTTGACAGAATGCTGAGCATGGCAATCGGGCGATAATTACCAGGGTCATTACGTGAACCGCCCTTGTACAGCGGAACAATTTTGGCAACCTTAAATTGGTCAGGGAAGGTGCTATTAGTTATGCTGAGGTTGCAGAGAAAGAGGAGGGGTTGCGCTATCTCGGGAGCTATTTCCTTGACTAACCCTGGTGAGAGATCATCGATACCGGGGGCAGAGTTACCTTTCATACTGGACACCATCGTAAGCATTTCCTGCTCAGTCATCAGTGGAATTTCAAACTTACTATCCACTATTTGCCTCGTAGTGAGGCTTTGCGCTCGACATGCATCAGGAAGCCGTGCTTTACACTCCTCAGCCAATCGTTTCCCCACACCACAAAAGTACTCATTCAACTCACCACACGCCTTCCCAACTGCTTGATCTCTCGATGATCGGCTTTTCTTCATCACTTCATCGACGTAGGGACTCCCCGGAGCCCCGCGCTCGCCCCTACAGAAGGTACTGTCAATGACTGACCAAACCTTTCTCGGGTCATTTCCGGCTTGCTCCAATTTTCCTTTATAATAGTCGTGCCTAGCTTTCTTTACAAGTTCTACGATCAAATTTCGATATCGTGTAAATTTTTGCTTTAGAGCAAGGTTGAAAGGCTGCTTCCATAACAACCTCCCCAACCTATCCCGCTTCCTCATAGCCACGACCAAGCCACTCGTAATCCATGGCGTGAGCTTTTTAACTTTAGGGAAACGACCTTGCACCACCTTCGAAGCGGCTTCGATCGCACTCCTCAATGTTCTCGTCACCATGGCAGCAGCAGTATTTACATCGCGTAGAGAATAGAGCTCCTCCCAATTAATACCAGCCAGATCCTTTTTTAGTACTGACAGATCCAGCTTTTTAGTTGGCGCATCTGGCGTGTGAATTTTTCTAGAGGCCAACCAGTCAATGAACAGCATGATAGAGTAATGATCAGTGACAGTCGATGCCACGACAGCAGGGTATAGATTACGCGAAGGTGATTTTACGGCTATGTGATCAATACATGATGAGGATAGATTTTGTTGACGCGTGGGACAGTCTGTTATGACATGCTCAAAACCAGAGGCTATCAAAATGGAATTATAGGCTTGTACCACAGTATTATTTGGACTAAGAAGATCAATGTTAATGTCCCCCATGAAAACACAATTTTTTATACCCCGGCTCTCCAACACAAGTGAATCAAGATCATCCAGGAAGGCGACCGGAGAACCACTCGGGGATCTGTAAGCCGCATACAAAACATAGGGTTCTCCAGCACTCGAAAACTCCACTTTCAGCCCACTAAAGCTGGAATAGTTCAGCTCGACTGTCATGCATCGAAAAGTTTCTCGGGAGTAGACGACCACCCCGTCATTCCTATTTTTATTTGATTTTGTACTGAAAACGTCGTATCCCGGTAGTGGTTGTATAGTATTTACATCGTGATCACCACCAAAAGTCTCTGTAAGAACAATAATATGAGGGGAGATATTTTGTGAATTTATCCATGCAACAAAATTATTGAAGTTTCTACTATGGCTGCGAATATTTTGTAGGATAATGGAAAATGTATTTTTAATGTTATGAGTTTGTTTCACCTGTTCAAAGCTATCATACAGCATACAATCGACACTCAGCCCATCAGTAATTCCCGACAAAAAATTGTTATTCATGATGAAGGAAGCGATAACAGCATGAACTATCCAATCGGGAACCACCCTATAGGCGGTCCACGTCCTGAAGGGACTTGACAATTTTCACCTGTTCGCCTTCTGATTTCCTCGTGTGCACAACAAAATTTTTTATCCAAACGTACTTAATGTTCCTTTCCTTAGCCTTTGATTTCGCGTGACGAAGAAGCTCGGCTCGGAAAGAAGTCAAGTTTTCGTTGACATAGATGCG
>JADDOF010000088.1:0-39719 GCA_019603395.1 Cyrtorhinus lividipennis | reverse complement strand
CTCACCAGGCCATTTTCCATGAAGCATTTTCGCCGTGAGGGTCTTATTGGCCTTGGCTGCCCGAACCATATTTTCCCGGATATCCGGCGACGACATCAACACCTTCCTGGGACCGCTCTTCCGAGGTGGGCCGACTCTGTAGGCTCGGGTCACGGTACCGAGTCCACATTCAGAGTTTGGCTACCTCTTCTGCGATTCGACGCAGTCTTCGTTTCCCGACTCAGGAACTCCATGGATCTCGACGTTTGCCCTTCTAGAGTCCTGTTCAAGATGGTCCAACTTCATCTGTAGCTCCCCCACCGTAGACCTCAGCCGATTGTTTCTCTCCGAAAGCCCCGACACGGTTTTCTTCAGCGTTGATACTTCCTCAGCAAACTTATCAAATTGAGCGTTCATGAAGTCATTGCCTTTTAAATCTCGCAGATCACCGGTAACCGTTGACATCTTGCGGTTAATTTCCACCAACACCTTAGCAGTAGAGGAATTTTCCATAAATTCCTTTAAATATTCCTATAAATTCCTTTTCCATAAATTTGGGGGTGGATGTCGATCAATGTCTTCGTTGGGACCAGCATCTGAAGAACCTAACATCGAAGATGAGAAAATTGGTGTATGTGTGTCGGGAAGTAAGGAATTTTTTTTCAAACGAGGTGCGGAAGATGTTATATTTTGCGCTTGTCCAGTCTCGGATGATTTACGGTGTGTCGGGATGGGGAGGCTGCGGAGATGGTCTACTCGACGCAGTGTACCTCGCGCAAAAACTTCTCATCAAAGTCCTGCTGAAGAAGCCAACTCGGTACTCAACAGCAGCTCTCTTCGAAGAATTCAAGGTGATGAAGTTCAGAGATCTCCGAGACACAGCCACCATCATAAAAACTTTCAGGGATGCTCAGAGAAATGAGCTGCAATTCCTGGAAGAAGGATGCACCAGAATACGGGAACAACACCTACTAAAAATCCCTTTTCGGAAAACCTTACACGGTCAACAGGCATATGACTACAGAGGTGCAAATTGTTTAACGCTCTGCCATACAACATTAGAACGATAGGCAAACTTGAATCCTTCAAAAAGGAGCTCAAGGCCTATGTAGGAATAAAGAACAAATCATAGGTCATTCCAGTGGTTTCAATCGTTCACCACGTGTACATTAAGTAAATATTATTACCCTCATGAATTTTCCGAGTACCTAGGCATAATGTATTCATAAGAGAAGAGAGTAGAATATGAAACACCTTCCCCACAGCACAAGTCTTGTGACTTCAAGTGGGGAGTAGCAAATGTATTATTTTTGTATGTCTTACATGTACACAGTTTTATAAATAAAAGCAATTTTTCAAAAAAAAAAAAAAAAAAAAAAAAAAAAAATAGAGCCCCTCCGCCTCTGCACCCACTTGGAGGCGATCGCTGAAACACTCGCCCGCTTGGGGCGGGAAGGCCAATGGTCATCGGGCCGGAGGAGAAAGAGAACCCTAAAAAGGTAAAATCGGTGGAGGCACTAGCCGACTTTTATCGACGTTGACGATCAGCCCGAGGCTCCGGAAGAGCTTTAGAGCCACGTCTCGATCACGTGAACAAGCTAAAGAGGAGCGCGCTAACAGCACAGAATCGTCAAGGTAATTAACAATAGAAATCCCTTGAGCGCGCAAGTGCGCCACAACGGGCCTCATTAACTTATGGAATACGTAGGGGGCCGTAGAAAGACCCATCGGCAGGCATGTCATTGAATAACACGACCGCTAAAGCGGAAAAAAGAACCGTCGATCGGCCGGATGAACGGGGACCAAATAAAAAGCCTTGGAAAAATCTATGATGACGGCGAACATGTCCGGCTCTAAAAGGTGGTCCACCAGCTTAAAATGGGGAGGCGGAGAAAACGATTGAGGCCTTTCAGATTTAAAATAAGCGGGCCTCGCCGTGGGCTTGGGCACCGTAAAAACCGGCGAGAGGAAGCACGGCTCGGACGACGGGAAATATGTTAAACAACCAAAGAAAGGAGTTCGGTGACCTGGGTGGTCAGAGGGGGCCCCCCATTACGGGGGGCGAGTGGGAAACGAAGGAGGCCACGGACAGGGGCGGGGGAGCGCCGGAAAAAGGGAGGCGGTAACCGAGCACCCATTGAAGAAAGTGAAGAGATGAAAAAATTAATGGAAGATTTTAAAAAGGAAATGAAGGGTGTCCCCCCCTTGTTTACCGGACCATTATGGTGGGTAATATGAACTACTCTCACTGCAACCTAATCGTTTTTATCCCCCTCATGAGAACCTGTTGACTTTATACAGTGATACAAAAAATCTGAGAATGGTTTCCATTCAGCCCAATAAACGTCCCCCCCTTGTTTACCGGACCATTATGGTGGGTAATATGAACTACTCTGACTGAAACCTAATCGTTTTCATCCCTCTCATGAGAACCTGTTGATTCATACAGTGATACAAAAAATCGAGAATGGTTTCCATTCAGCCCAATAAACGTCCCTTCTGTTTACCGGACCATAGGTGGGTAATATGAACTACTCTGACTGCAACCTAATCGTTTTTATCCCCCTCATGAGAACCTGTTGACTTTATACGTGATACAAAAAATCTGAGAATGGTTTCCATTCAGCCCAATAAACGTCCCCCCCTTGTTTACCGGACCATTAGGTGGGTAATATGAACTACTCTGACTGCAACCTAATCGTTTTATCCCCTCATGAGAACCTGTTGACTTTATACAGTGATACAAAAAATCTGAGAATGGTTTCCATTCAGCCCAATAAACGCCCCCCCTTGTTTACGGACCATTATGGTGGGTAATATGAACTACTCTGACTGCAACCCAATCGTTTTTATCCCCCTCATGAGAACCTGTTGACTTCATACAGTATACAAAAAATCTGAGAATGGTTTCCATTCAGCCCATAAACGTCCCCCCCTGTTTACCGGACCATTATGGTGGGTAATATGAACTACTCGACTGCAACCTAATCGTTTTTATCCCCCTCATGATAACCTGTGACTTTATCAGTGATACAAAAAATCTGAGAATGGTTTCCATTCAGCCCAATAAACGTCCCCCCCTTGTTTACCGGACCATTATGGTGGGTAATATGAACTACTTGACTGCAACCTAATCGTTTTTATCCCCCCATGAGAACTGTTGACTTTATACAGTGATACAAAAAATCTGAGAATGGTTTCCATTCAGCCCAATAAACGTCCCCCCCTGTTTACCGGACCATTATGTGGTAATATGAACTACTCTGACTGCACCTAATCGTTTTTATCCCCCTCATGAAACCTGTTGACTTTATCCGTGATACAAAAAATCTGAGAATGGTTTCCATTCAGCCCAATAAACGTCCCCCCCTTGTTTACCGGACCATTATGGTGGGTTATATGAACTACTCTGACTGCAACCTAATCGTTTTTATCCCCTCATGATAACCTGTTGACTTATTCAGTGATACAAAAAATCTGAGAATGGTTTCCATTCAGCCCAATAAACGTCCCCCCTTGTTTACCGGACCATATGGTGGGTAATATGAACTACTCTACTGCAACCTAATCGTTTTTATCCCCCTCATGAGAACCTGTTGACTTATTACAGTGATACAAAAAATCTGGAATGGTTTCCATTCAGCCCAATAAACGTCCCCCCCTTGTTTACCGGACCATTATGGTGGGTAATATGAACTACTCTGACTGCAACCTAATCGTTTTTATCCCCTCATGAGAACCTGTTGACTTATACAGTATACAAAAAATCTGAGAATGGTTTCCATTCAGCCCAATAAACGTCCCCCCCTTGTTTACCGGACCATTATGGTGGGTAATATGAACTACTCTGACTGCAACCTAATCGTTTTTATCCCCCTCATGATAACCTGTTGACTTTTCAAGTGATACAAAAAATGAGAATGGTTTCCATTCAGCCCAATAACGTCCCCCTCTTCTTGATCCATTTTGAGAAATGTGCATTGAAGCTCTATTATTTTAAGTTATCTATTTGGTAATTATGTTCAACCAAAATACTCTCATGTTAGCACGCCAAAAAAACACCTCTGATCTTGATTGTTTCGATTTATTAAATATAATTATAAGACACTTACCTCGCCACTAGCATTTTTTCCTCGTCCAGGTTCGACGTTGAAGAAGCTGGAATGTCTTGATCCCCAGGAATGATAAAAGATCATAGTACCATAGGGCCGGCTTGTAAATTGCATCTGGAGAAGTCCCAGATTTATTGGACGCATCAACTTTATTTCTTTTCCTTCCGCACGGCACTTCTCATGTTGTTGATCCTCTTAACTACTGCTTCCCTAGTCGCGTCTGGTACAATTTCTCGCAATTTCGATACCAACTTCGCGTAGGCGGCTTCTCTCATGTTCCCGTCGTGATAGTTTTGTTTTTTACCTGCCAGAGACAAGGCTCACTTCTGTAAAGCTCTATTAAACTCCTCCAATACCACGTCCTTTGAAGACCCACTTCCATTCGTCGACATGACAAAAAAAAAAAAAACGAAGTCGAAACGAGAAAACGTCAAAAATAGTCGACCGAAACAAGGCGAAAAACAAAAATCAAAAAATTAACGAGGAGCTACGACCACTGTGACGATACTCGAGCAATACCTACGACGTTGAGGCCAACCGATCACCTCATCGGAAGGAAGGGGTTCAATTCCGGGAACCGGAACCCCGGCCTCAGGTGGCCTTTCCAAAAATTGGAAGGCCTGGCGGCCTGTTCGGTCCGCCTCAACTGAAGGCCTCGACCCGTCCACACGGTCCGTCGGCCGGAGAGGTTGGCCTCAACGAGGAATCCTCTCCGGAATCCTCAACGTGTGTACCCGGCCCTAGAGTAGGAAACGGGTCCCTGACCAAAATTTTCAGATTTTTAGAAATCAGAAACGGCGTGGACGGCGGACGGACTCTGCTTAAATTGATTAAGGCACCTTAAGAGTCTCGGAAAGAATTTTTGGGGCATATCGGAGAGGTTGACTTTTTGCCTGAACGTAGGCTGATTATTCAAAGAATTATCAACTAAAACTGAATAAGCAAATTTACTAACAGTCGGTTTGTCGGTGGGCGTAGGAGCAGGACTGGGAGCTGCGCTAGTTGCTGGTGTTCCGCTACTGCTGGCTGCGTCCAAGCTTCCGGCGGGTTTCAGTTCGCCCCATTTCTTGTCGCTTTTTCAGTATTTCAGGCATAGAGTAATATCCATTGATGTGTTCAAACTCTTGCACCTTCAAAAAAAAAAAAAATTAAAATTAAATTAAAAAAAAAAAAAAAAAAAAAAAAAAAAATTAAATTGAACTGCTCGGTTTTGGAAATCGATAATTGCTTAGAATATTTTACCTTTTTCCTGATCAAAGACATCACTCCGATCCTCGTCAAAACGTGCTGCCTCGACAAACCTTCACGAGGAACGCCGTCGGCGAAAGTCTCCGCGTTGTCGGCGCCCAGGTTCGCACAAATGACGCATAAACAGGGAAACGTAGGCCTTGAAGTGTTTTTCCGATTTCCCTCTGAGGTCTCGAACCAACCTGAAACAACTGGAGGTTCTTATCGTGCAAGAGACTACAAGCCGAAATTGAAGGGGGAAAAATATCCGTTTGTGGCGTGAAATGACAAGTAGTTCTGACCATTGTGAGTTGAACGCGTCCTGAGGTGGCATTCCATAGCGCATGATGGCATTGAGGAAAGCTTTTCTCTGTCTCGCGTTGAAACCAAGCACCTGGAATATAAACCAAGTCAATTTATATCTATCTATATGACATTTTCCCTTTCCTAATTTAGACATTTCTTGAGAAGAACGAGTAGATATGAGTTGCAAGAGATCGTTACCTCGATGTTTCCACCAACTCGAGCGAGCAGAGGAGGAAGTGGTCTGTCTTTCTCGTCTCTCCTTTCCGGCCGCCTCTTCTTTTTTGTGCCATCTACGGTAACGAAATTACTCATCAATAATGTGCTAATGCGGGGAATTGCATAAATACATTACAGCTCTTTCTCATGTCAGCCAGATTGCTGTTGTTCTACTATATAAACGCTGCAAAGTCTTTCACAGTGGTTGGTTATTCTTCGAACATGGAGCATGGAGAAAATGGGGAAAACAGTCATTGTGGAGAGTCCCGGACTCTTTTCAATCGATTCAGCGTTCAAAATTCAGCGGAAAATGATACCCCACATAAAATATCGAAAACCCACTTCTGAAATATAGATTGATGCTCATTTTGACCCATAATCTCTTCCGGTGAGCGTCAATCGTTCTGAGACCCGTCCCATTGGATTCAGCGTCAAAAATGTTACCCCACACTTTTAAATCACCAAAAATCTTTGAAAATCCATCTTTCAAAAATAAATATGACCCCCCCCCCCTCCCCTCTTCCTCACCAGTTGGTCCGATCGTGATGAGAAGTTTTGAGAACAAACACCAGAGTCGGAAACGGGTCTTTGACTAAAATTTCAGATTTTTAGAAAATGTTCTACTACCAAAAACGAAAAACTGAGCCCGACAACTATTATTATTCTATATTACTAACAATCGATATACATTATTTTTAACATGCTAATTACTTAATTCGATATGAACGCAGTACCAAAACAATCAATAATATTTTACACTAAAAGATAATAGACTTGATACGCGAGATTTATGCGTATTCAGTATAACCGATTATCTTCATTCGAGTTTTCTTGAACTTGATTTCTATTAAAAATTTCCAGCGTCATCTTCTCATTTTCTGACCGGCGATTCTGGCCAATTGGGTTTTCTTCTTCATTTTTCTTTTAAACTTCTTTCTTCCTTTAAAATGATTCTCATTAAAGTTCAAAAAAATTAAATTTCTGTATTTTTTTCCAAAATACGGATATATTGGCCGTATGAAGCGACCTATGTCTCGACTTCAAGGGATTTTAACAGAATTCACTTCATAATTTATTATCATAACCTAATTTTTTATGTATCCATTATATTTAAAATTTAATACATATTTTCAGGGCAGGTATGAGCTGTTTAACTCTACTAAGAGACTTCAGTATTCTCCGATCGAATACATACGAAGCTATCTTTACGGTTTAGAACCAGAATTATTTTGATGTTTTGAAATAAATTATTTATACTTATTAGAATTGTACAGAAAAGCTCTTTGGAGTATCGTTGAATTCTTAAGTGAACCAAAATCAATTCAAAAATAAATTGTTTGATGATTCCGCAACCGCCTTTTTCACAATTTTGCTGGTTATTTGCGTAATTTTGGTCAATACGATTGCACCCGTATCCTCGCCCGAGAACAATAGGAGTAGTTGAGCGGCTCGAAGATACGACTAACCGCACTAGATTTACGAATTGTGGAAAATTAAGCAGCGTTTCGTCAAAGAAGCACTTACCATCGTTCTTTTCATCGAAATCGTCGTCCTCTTTGTCGTCATCTAAAACAAAAATGATCGTCATTATGAACCTCTACACGGTACAAAAATGTATCAAGTGTTTTCCTGTTTCGTTTTGTGTTAACTGTACGAACCAGAGGGCGCGGAGAAATCAGAATTGTAGTCGGATAGATTTTCTTGCCAATTGGAGTCGGCTGTTTCCCTCGAATCGACGATTCCGCCATCGTTGTAGTTGACCTTGTAACGGTGAGTCTACATATTAATCGTGCGGTTCACGGTCCTGACTGACCTTTTATATTTAACTACGCTAAAAGCCTTGATCAAATTGACTTGAAGTTTACTGAAGAAGTTTAAAGGAGATTCAACGAGCCTGGAATGCGTTTGGATACACAAAATGTGATCGCAACGCACCCTGGGGCCTCTTATAGCAGGCTAAATTTTACCATTGTCCATAGTGACCATAAAATTTTATTTAACTTATTAATGAACTGACGGCCTAACACTAGCAGGAGAAATTTAAATATCAACAAATAACAAAAACAGATGTTCATCAGCTTACCTGTTTCCGAACTCGTTTGCCTTTGCCGAGTGTTCGCGACAAATCCTCCTGCTGCTGTTCATAATGATGACGAAGGAGTTTGACCCAATACGCAGGGTCAGTATTTTCAGCTTCTTGTTTTATGACCTCAGTGCTTTCTTCTTCGTCCTGGAAATAAGAGTTGTTGAGAACGTCAACATTTGGTCGTCTACACCTGAATTATCCAGCAAGAGGATGTGAAGAAAACTCACTTCGTCTTCTTCTTTGGTGACGTAAGAAGCCACTTTGAAAGAAGATAAATACTCGTTGGACCAATTTTCCTTCTGCTCGATACCCATTTTGGATCTGTCCAAAAGCTCACCGACGGCTTTGTCGTCGTAGTGGATTGCTTCATCCTCCTTGCCCTGAAGAAATCGTAAACAGTATCAGAATCAACTTCGTCAAATCGAGAAAGTGACTATATTGAGTTGCTGCTGACTGGTCGGACAAACCTCTTCTTCTTTGAACAGTTCTTCAGTACCAAATCTGAGGATGTCGTCAAGCTCTTGTTTGGTGAAATTGGCCTGTTTGCTTCCCATACCGGGCCGTACGACCAAGTGAGTGAGCATCATCTTCCTTTTAGCAACTTGTGTTACTCTTTCTTCAACAGAAGCGCGGGTGACAAACCGATAGATCATGACCTGAGAAAAAAAAGGAGAAAATGAGGTAGAGCAAAATACGATGAATTGGATCCAACTGGAAAACAAACCAGTACAAAATGAAATTCACATTGAACAAATAAAATTTAGTGAATTGAAAAGTATTTATAAATATTAATACGCCTCTGACGAAGGCCATGACACATTACTTCCCTTGTTTTTACTATGTATAAATAAAAGTGTATTCCCCGCTGAAATGTTAACGGGCAACCGGAAAACGAGTCACACATCAGTCAAAAATCGAAAAACGGGTCTGGTAGAAAAACTATGAAATGAGTCCTGTTCGGAAAACGGGTCTCAACTAGAAGACGTAACCAAGAATCGGTGATCGTAATTTAAATTCATGAATCGTCATATTATATGAAATAGTTAGCAAGCAAATTGTGACATTATAGTTATCATTAAACGTGTCTACAAGAAATTGGTAATCATCAAGGTAGTAATTATTTTCATTCATCGGGGTGAGGGCGGTATTTTGCGCAGACATTCTTGGTGTAAGCATACGAGTTTCTAGCCGATTTGTCCTTCACAACATTTTGTACCAATTTAGGCGAAAAAAAAATTATTAACCGCATCCTTTTATTTCACATTGCCCCCAAAAATAATTTTTGGAAATTTAATTAAAATATTCGATTATCTCCTTTTAATTTCAATTTTTTTGTTACATTTTCATGAACTTTCAATTTTCATTATACTTACCTCATTTAAATTTTACTTTTTTACGTTCATTTTTTTGTGCCGTAGAATCCCAAATGGGGCTTTTCACAATTACACCCCAAGAGCTATTTCAATGATTCCGGTCCTAAAGAGGCCCAACTGTAGTGTGTGTAGCGTAATTTTGTTGTAGGATTACAATAACGAACAAACCGATAAAACGTACGGATAACTTCTACAGATTTAGTCTAAATAGTGTATTATGGCTAATAGTGTTTGTATTTTGGCAAATATATCAAACTTTTTTACCATATATAAATTTCAAACTTAGTTTTTTTTTACCCATAAAGTCAGAAGAACGAATCAGAAGAAGCACGGTTCGTGTGAGACCCATTTTCCACATTCCGACTCAAACGGTCACATTTTACGAGACACGAAATCCATGGACTCGTTCTCCACTTTTAACCGCGGGACCCCGCCCAATGAGCACACTTTCGGCAGCATAGTCAATTCCTGTTTTAAAACACTCACCTTGTTGGCTTGGCCGATACGATGAGCACGTGAAAAGGCCTGAATGTCGTTGTGAGGATTCCAATCAGAGTCGTAAATGATAACGGTGTCAGCGGTGGCCAAATTGATACCAAGCCCTCCAGCTCTGCAAAGGAAGACGAAAAATACTGTATTGGTCCGAACAAGGATCGATATAATTCTAGGAACGCTCTGAATTCCGACGAGGAAGCCACAATAGGGAACTCATCTAAACTTACCTAGTGGAGAGCAGAAAGACGAATTGAGGAGCACCTGGAGCGTTGAATCTATCAATCGCCTCTTGCCTGAGACTGCCAGTGATTGTACCGTCAATTCTCTCGTACTTGTAACCTTCACCCTCGAGATAATCTTCCAATATGTCCAACATTTTGGTCATTTGAGAGAATATCAGCACACGATGTCCGTCCTCTTTGAGTTTCTTCAGCATTCTCGAAAGAAGCATGAGCTTACCTGAAGCCTTGATCAACCCTGAAATGACGTTTAATGAGCGGAAGTCCGTCAGGAGTAACTTAAAATAATTGATCGGTCTAACAATAGATTTACCTTGGAGATCGTAAGCACCATTAGGAGCAAGAGCAGCTTCTTCAGCTGCAGCCGGGAATAAGTACGGATGGTTACAGCACTTCTTGAGGTCCATCATGATGTTTAGGAGAGACACTTGCTGTCCACCACCTTTGGGGTTCAAGGCCTCGAAATTCCTCGTGAGAATGTATTTGTAATACTTCTTTTGCATTGGTGACAGCTCGACACGAACGATAAATTCAGATTTTGAAGGCATATTCTGAAATCAAACGAGATGCCATTAGTATGGACAAAAGGTGCATAATGGCCTGAGAATGGCGAGAAGTTTATCAACTCCTTCCTAGACGGTTGAAATCCCATCAACCGCGATATCATTTCGTTCTCATAAGAAGTCATCAACTCCTCCCTAGAATGATTGAAATAAAAATCATAGGACTCATGCATCCTTTATCATAACAAAAAGCGAACGAGGATTTGATTCGTCGTTTTCTCACTTTGTTAATTAAAACCTTCTAACTAGCCTAACAGATAAATTTTTTTTTGTAAAGAAAAATTCCGCTGGTCAACCCCAATCGCCAGAAATTTATGAAACATATATTTGAAATCGTCCAGATGGAAAACTCGGCTTCTCTGGGACACACCTTCAATGAATATTGCTCCGTTATCACCAACAGTACCCTAAAATGACAATCTCAGCGTAAACAGCATTTCATCTGGAAATTAGGCAATGAAACCCCGATACGACTTTTATCTGCGGCCAGAATCCAACTGGGGAATATCTCGGAAGCTTTACAGAACTTGATGGTCGCCTGAATGGCGGTTGAAGACAAAATTTAACATTGTGATTCGACTCACTTTGAGCACATCGGCCTTCAGACGACGCAACATGTGAGGACCGAGCAACTCGTGTAACCTCTTGACCTGTTCTTCCTTGGAAATGTCGGCAAATTCCGCTTGGAAACAGGTGAGATCGTTGAATTTGTCCGGAGTCAAAAAGTTGAGCAGATGGAACAATTCTTCAAGATTGTTTTGTAACGGAGTACCAGTGAGCAGAAGCTTGTACATGATGTTGTAAGCAGCGAGGATTTTGAAGAACTGCCGACAAAAAAGTTGATTAGCAGGTGATTCACAAGAGGCAACTTCAAATTCATCCAAAAACAAGGACTCACTTTGCTCTGGTTACTCTTGAGTCGATGAGCTTCGTCCACGACGAGCACTTGCCATTCGATGGAGCTCAAAGTCGCGTTGTCGATGGAAATCAACTCGTACGAAGTGAGAAGAACGTTGAATTTGCACGCTCCTCTTAGTTTGCTGGCTCTTGGGCCGCCACGGATGGCGGTCTCGTCGAAGGAGAATTCGTTCTCTCGGATGACAGCTCGAGAGTCTTTGTCTCCGACGTAAGTTACGACGTAGAAATCGGGGGCCCATAATTCAAATTCTCGCTCCCAATTGATGATTGTTGATAAGGGAACGCTTATCTGGAAAATAAATCAATTTAACACCTAGATCAAGAATAAAAGGTCATAAATAGGCCTTGGCAAATGTCCTTTTCCATTGACAAATCTTTAGAAATGGTGATTGAGTCATAGTAAGAGACTGGCAGAAAAGGCCCTGGCCAATGATAACCTCTACCAGCGCCTTGAGGAACACGAATCTGCCGCCCCATTGCCTCCCATTGGGACTAAAGGAGCCCTGCGCGTTTCCAAAAGTTTAGTTGGTTCTTTGGTTTCTTCTTCACTCACAATTGAAGACATTTAAACAAAGTTTGTTCTTCCTTTAGAATATCAAGGTTTGTTCCATCCGTCTAACCACGGGTGCCCGCGGTCCACGGCCTCTGGAATCGTGGTTGGACGACAGCAACCTCGATCCAACCATGGATGGAATGCTCAAACGCAAGTTCGGTAAAACAGCGTTACAACAGTCATTTCGTGTGACGTAAAGAATCTCACAAGCGAAACCTTCTCCTTTTTCTTCTTCCAGTTTGTGCCATAAAACCTCACTGCTCGTGATGAGTTGTTCCCTGGTTATTTAACACTTGTCAATTATCAGTTTGCAACGCAGCAGGCAGCAGTTGTTGGTAGTAGAAACCCAACACTCGAACAAGATTTCCACAAGATATAACCACCCTTACGCTGAGGTCAAAATGAGGAGGGTTATGGGTAAGCTATCCGCTGTCACGATGGAACAGCGGTTCAACCGCTGAGTTGAGCTGATTTTATGGATAAACAGCCTTTAACGTTAATGCGCATGTGTCAGTCGACCACCATCGAATGGATGGAACAAATCTATTGCCTTCCTAGTCTGCACTGGAGGATGAGGAAACTAAGGAGCAGCCTGCTCTGGAAAGCAATGGAGATAATATATTTATCTCTGTTGTGTTGGCAGCCATGGAGTCGAGGAATGCAATATTCCAAAGGACAAATTATAGCATATAGCACAAACTATAGCATATAGCGTGATTGTTTTATCTCACAAGTTTGTTCCATCATGGCTACTTCTGTCCACTAATCCATAGGTAGTTGGATCAAATCTGGCCCCAAGGACCAAAATGAATAGACCTAGGGATTAATGGACTGTATAGAAAACAAAGTCGTGTAATAAACCAATGGCACTAACAAACTTATATTCAAATTTAATTGAATTATGAGCAAAGAACCAACTGAACTTCCAGGGAGGCACAGGGCTCCTTTAGTTCCAAAGGGAAGGGATAGGCAGCAGACTCCTGGTCTCTCAAGGCGCCAGCAGAGGACATGAGGGCGCATTACCAGGCCAAATTATGTATCCAAAGTAGTTCATTTTCGTATCATTTTGAGTAGGCACCTAAGGTCATTCATAGCGTTTCCAAGAACCTATTCTGCCATCTCTATATCAATAATAACACATCAATACACATCCGTTCACTAAAATAGAAAAAAATATGGTAATTAGGGAACAACTTACGAGGAAAGGTCCTTTAGTATGTCCTTCTTTGAATAATGAGTACAGGAAGGTGATTGTCTGGATGGTTTTACCCAGACCCATCTCATCAGCGAGAATTGTATCAGTTCCCTGACCCCAAGAATACCTAGACGCAGAAAAAATAAATAAATAAAAATAAAATTCATTTTTTCCTTAATTACTATTAAAGAAAATGAGCAATCCTGTATCAATGAGACTCACCTCAACCAATTGAGACCTTCCAATTGGTACGGGTGTAAATTTAAACCGAGAGAGTCAATATAATCCGGTTGCTTGTCGAGTTTTCTCTTCAAGTCGCTGATAGGTTTTTCCGGAGGTGGATTGAATAACCTGAGTGACAAAAAATGGGGTGGCATCATGAGGAACATTTCATTAGAATGATGATAAAATATAAGTCAAACGGCTCGCAGTAGGCGGGGATACATTAGTGTTCCTGAATTTGGGAATCGGTCGTCGACGACCATCTTATCAATCGTGCCAGAGAAATCAATGTGGTTTTATTGCCTAATTAACTTAGATTCAACCTTCGTGGATGACGCCAAAGTTACTGATGATTGAAGAAGAAGCTTTGGCCGCAATATTAACAAGGAATCATCACTCCCACATTCAAATGGTCAAGCTTCATGCCATCGAGAAAAAAGTTCCATCATCAACCAAAATATGCAGTTTTGTAACAAAAATGTTCATCCTCCTTCCTGCTGTAAGCCGATCAATTTTGTCGAGAAATCTCAAAGAAAACTCACTCTCCAATTTTATCGTCATCGTCACCCCTAGATCTGGATTTCTTTCCTTTGCCTTTCTTGCTCTTTTTATTGCCTTCGTTCAAGTGGAACGCTCTCATTTCCTGAAACATAAAATCACGTTGATATCGATGTATATTGCAGGAGGGGAATAATAGAAATACGCGTATTCATAAGTACTAATAATTACAAGCATGGATGTAATAAGAGCAAAATTGACGTTGTTCATAAACATTTCACTAAAATTCGTCGAAGAAAGAAATTTTAGAAACTTGTACTTTCATTTGGTGTACAAAAATGTCAAAATTCATTTTTTTGAAATTTCAAACGAATTTTGCACACTGCCTTGTAGGAGAAGAGGCACGTTAAAGCTGAGTGCTTAGAAAAAAGTGGAAATTGTCGTTAGTTGCATTGGCAACACTGGTTCGCCGTTTGTTGCTTGTATGCGCCAGAGCTGAGATTTCTAAAGTTGTTTGTGAAAACATGCATTGATGGAACATCCAGTCTCTATATTGATCATCTCGAAAGGAAGCTATATATTTATATTTTTAGTTATCACTGTCCATTGTTGTCCATTCCTGGTTTACCTAAACCAATTTCTGTACAATAAATTTTAAACACACCACAGTAAAAAAAAAAAAAAAAAAAAAAAAAAAAAAAAAAAAAAAAAAAAAAAAAAAAAAAAAACCCTAGGAATAAAACCCGTTTATAGTGACCATGTCTATGATTCAATGTTTTCCCGTGAAGTGGAGAAATTTTGTATCATCACCTTCATTATTATCTGACTAAGAGATTATCTGACACCATCGATAACATTGCATCCTCGGTATAGTATTCAACAGAATATTAGAGTAAATTCATCGCTTTTATGACAAAATGAGAGAAATTTGTGAATTTTGCCCGCATTAATAAATTATTGGATGTATATAAATTGCTCATCATTGGCCATCAAAGATCAGTACTTGGAAAAGCTCAGCTCAAGTGCTATCGCGTTAAAACGAGCAACTTACGTGATAATAGTCGATGGCCCGTTTCAAACCGGTAATTTCGACGCTTTCATCTTCCCACGTCGCTTGATCGTAATTGAGATCTCGCCATTTGACGAGATAAATGTTTGTACCGTCTCTGGTAGATCGATGGTTAATCACCCTTTGCACTATCAACCATTCGGGTTTGATGCCGTATCTGAAATCACAGGGAATCGTAAGCACGGGAGAGATACATTTGGTGGTTTTGAAGAGTACATTGTGTTCGATTCGAATCACGGTTACTGACCTGTAGTATTTCTGTTCTAGCTCATCGTCGTTGATGTTGGCGTCGCGGATCCTCCTCATGCGATTGTCAGCCTCGTCCAGGGGCTCTTCTAGCTTTGGGGGTTCGTCCATGTCGTACCTTCTCATATAAGCGCGGATCATCATCGTGTGGTACACGTCCAGTTGGAGTTCAGACACCCAGTCGCAGTGCCAGTAGCTCATGTCGTGCCATTTGACGAAATATTCGCGCAAACGTGGACGAGGCTTCTTCTTGGCCGCTTCGGGAAGTTTGTCCTCGGGGATTGTGTTTTGAACCCATCGCCACGTCAGGATTCTAGCCACTTTTCCGCGAAGAGGCTTGGCCTGAAAAGGGAGTCGTTTTATGAGTAAATATCAACGCAGGTGCCTACATGGCGACATCTGCAGTCTTTCGATTCAACTTACCGAACACCGTGGGCACTTCCAGTCACCATCAGGAACGTCCAACAAAGGCGGATTGAGGCAGAAAGTGTGATACGCCGAAGGGCAGGAATCACAGCAAAGCAGCTCTCCGCCGTCTTTACACACCCTAAAAACCAGTACAAATTCAACTTGACTCTTCCCTACTGTTAAATACAACAACAAAAACCTGAATTTGGACATTTTGACGAACCGGCAAAACTCTTGGTGAACGTCATCATCCTTCTCTGGGACGCCTTCCCCTTCGCAATGAGGACACGACCATTTTCCTTCGGGGGTGTCTTCGAGCTCGGGGTCCAGGCAGACCAAATGGTAAGCTCGAGGGCACGTGTCGCACAGGATGATCTCCCCTCCTTGCTGGCAGACCTCGCAGTAATCCTGATGATCCGTCTGTTTGGGCAAAATTAGTGCATCAATCGTTTGTAATGATTAGAACAATAAAAAACTAAAGAATCTCGTTCAAAAAAAATTTAAATTATATCATTTTCAAGAATGCACGAAGAATTACAATATGGAATTAACAATAATTTTTCTCTCGAATGTACTTTTAAAAATTCCACCTTTCCCGCATTTTACTATAAACGATTCCTTTGAGGAACGCTAAAATTGCTACAATACGTAAGGGTTTGACATTTTTGGGAAAAGCGCCTATGATAAGCAATACTCTTGCCGATCTAGCAGCTTAGGAGTTTTGCCTGGTTTGGTAGCAAATCTGATACGGGATTCGGTAGTCTAGTTCAACAAAACGCTCACGGTCAACCTGACAAAATGGTTCCTTCGAACTTATTAATTTAAAAAAAAGTTCTATTATGGTTTTTTCGAAGGATTTATGCTTTTATAGGAACAAGAAAAAACTCCTGAAATTACAATTTCGTATTGTTTCACTTAGTTTTACTCTCAAAACGTATGTCATTGATTAATTTAACGAAACAAAGTTCACATTATCAAGTGAGATAATGATAATAGAGATAAATTTATAGTGAGGTAATAAGATTTGGCTCAACTAAAATATTTGAAACAATTCTTCCAAAGAGAGGAAATCTGAGGGTTTACTGAGTTTTGTACGTTTCGATGAAAACGTTCTAGCGACACAAAAAGCTTGATGTTAATTCCACAATGAGTTCAGTATTAGACGTTGACTGCCGAGTATTAATACGTGTAAATACAGCTAGCACAACTCAAAAAGTTGAGCCACACACACGTTTTACGAACATATTAGTAACGTCAATACGTCAATTACAGTTTAAAAATGTAAATTCCACAATGGGAAAGGTATGGGTAAAAAAGGGTTTGCAGTCAATGTGTTATTAAAATGGTTTAAAATGGTTATAGAACAGATTTTTAATGGATCTGCAATTTTATACCCTCCCTTTCACGAACCAATCCGTTCTCCCTACGTCGGGGGGCCACCCCCCATCGGTCCGGATAATCGGTGGTGTAATTGAATGCACCTGCCCCGTTTTCAGAGGCGACCAGATCGGGCAATCGGGGCGGACTCCCTCATGATTTAGGGTGAAAAAGGGGGAGGGGGTGGACTAGGCCCCCACCGCTTTCACCCCAAAAACTGGACGTGAAAGGCCATGCCGGGCGGATCAGACCAAGCTTCGTCCATCTTCAAGCAGTTTATGTTTTGCGCTAACGCAATGAAAGTTGCCCCGGGTAATAATAATAAGGAAATTGCGATAGAGGTACTGGAACTGTAGTACAAGTCGTACAGAATTTTATGGAACAATTCCCAAGCTCTTCATCACAATAAAGATGCCCGAAATCAGGCGTTTGCCATGTATCAGCGCCTTAAGCCAACAGCGACGTTGAAGGACGTAAAAAGGATGCCTTCCTCTGCAGTCACTGCTTGACGCATCACGGTATTCTTCTTTTCGAATAAGGCCTCACCATATTCAACAACTCATTGAACACCTTAGGTCGTTGCTGTCCACGACGCTTGAAAGTCTGACGTCACTGAACTTTCCTTTGGCCTCCAACTGAAGGGCGTGGCGCAGTTTTGCTCCTATGGAACTGCAACCTCTTGGGTCTATAGTGCCCGCGCTTACAGAAGAGAAGTCGGATGTGCTCTGAAAATCCTTGCCGACCTCCTCACCCTTGGGCGTCCATCCGACATCCTCTCGCCCAAAGGTTGAGAGTTGGTCAGTTTTGCAATCCTTTACCAAGGGAGACACACGTGTGTGTTAAGCCCCCGGACAACCGTATTCGGATACCTTACCGAGGCCAACGAGCTGCGGTTGGCCTGAGTTGATCTCACGACGTGAGTAAAGTGCTGGATTCGAACCAGCAGCCTCAAAAACTCGACCAACACAGTCAGTGCAATACCTACAGCTTGCAGTTTGGACAAATAAGGGGCCATTTGAATTCAAACAAGCGTTTTGACAAGGGAGAGACACAATTCAGGAGCTTGGCACCTACTGCTGCTGTCGACGAACCAGGCCGGGCGTTGGGTCGTGTAAAGGCAACGCCCTGCCGGACAGGGGGACAGCGAGATCAGGATCTGGAACGGGCCAGGGAGAACGGGTCGGGTCGAAAATGGTTGGGTTGTAAATATTTTAACGTTATTAATGTTAACAGATTTCGTTCAAGAATAATTGCATTTCTACGGAAAATACGGTAGAAACTTAGTTACAAACTACGTACTTCATGTCACTATTATAAAAGATGAAACGTTCATGATATGAGGGTCGTCCAGAAAATAAGTTTCGTTTTGGTCTGTAGGGCGATAGGAGTGGTTTTAGCCAAATCTGTCAACACCGCTCGAGAGAGGAGAGGTGGGGGACTTTAGTTGGCCAATTACCATGTCAGGGTAGGTAGTTGAAATGGAGCCCTCCATGTCAGGTCCTACCACCTCGACCCCCGTTCCCTCTCGAGTTGTTTTGCTGTGACTCAATTTCTTTATGCACAGGGTTTCAAATCAGTTTAAATTCACGAACAGCTCATTTCTGAAGCTCAATGGTGAAGAGATGGGAATTTAAGACGAGAAGACATTCACTTGAGGATGAAAGTGGGAGAGGCAGACCCTCAGTTGTGATGGACGAAATTGTCGAAGAAATCGAAACAATTAACGCCAACCGCTATTGTGAAACCCTGAAGAAGCTTCGTCTGGCCATACAGAACAAGGGAAATGTTGACTTCCAATGTTACCCTCCCACACGACAAAGCTCGGCCTCACAAAGCACAACTTTTGGATGAGTTTGGTTGGGATTTTCTGACCCATCAACCCTACAGTCCCAATTTGGCCCCTTCAGGCTATCACCTGTTTATCAAAATGAAGGCGGAATTGGCGGGAGAACATTTCACAAGTGACGAGAAAGTTACAGAAGCTGTCACAAAGTGGACCAAGAGGGTGGCAGCAAGCTTCTATGAGGAAGGAATTTCAAAGCTCATTTCGCAATATACCAAATGTATTGACGTCGCTGGGGATTACGAGGAAAAATACTATATATTTTCAAAATTAATACCTGTAAGTTGAAATTTTTTCAATAAAAACTTGATTTTTTTCTTGTTTTTAAACTGAACTTATTTTCTGGACGACCCTCATAAATAGAAAATGATCGTGCAATTCGACTACAACTTTCTTATGACTGACTACGTTCTATTCTACTTGAATAAAAATGGAAAGTTGATAAGATTATTGAGCCAGCACCAAAGAAGGTTAGAAACAGAAGGGCACGTTGCCTTTGAAAAACATCGTTGACTGTTGATTCTGTTATTGAAATGAAAGCGTCGTTCAACTGATCAGCAATTCAAAATTCGCTATGTAAAATTCAAAAGAAAACGACGAGTTTGTAGAAGTCTACATTTTGACGAATGAATTTTACAAAAGTCGAGAATACTCTTAACACAACACTCATGCATGTGCAATCCAATAAAAAAAGGTGCTTTATTATTAGTAAATAAAAAGTTATCATCGACTCACAGTACTCACCTCGTAGCCTCCCTCGCTGTCGGGGAACTTGCTCGTCGTCCTCGTCTTCTTCTTCTTTTTGCTCTTATTTCCGATCTTCGTTTTTGCTTTCCTTTTAGGCTGAGAGGGCGTTTCGCCTTCACCTTCGGCAGCTTCTTCGGCCCCTTCGGCTTTATTTACTTCTTCCGCTTCGGCGAGCATTTGTTCAAATTCCGCGTCTGAGTCTCTTTCTGAAGCTGGAGCTGACCCTTCACCTTCGTCATCCTAGAGCGGAAAGATGAATTAATAACAAAAACTATAAATTATGTTAAAAGAAGAACAATAAAACAACGGCGTATCCAATTTATAAAATCTGCGTACCGAGTTCTGCCTCCGTTTTCCAATTTTGATCTTCAAAGTGGGCACTTTATTGCTCGACGGAGTAGCGCTCTTCTTTCCATGAAGACTTCTTTCGACTGCTTCGTTTCCTCTTTCCTTTGTCTTCCATGTCGTCATCCTCTTCGTCTTCATTCTGACTCATCTTTATAAAATAATTCCACTCAATTTTTATACGAATACACAACCGCATCCAAAAACTCTCAACTTAACTCATATTATTTGAGAAAAAAAGGGAAGGCAGAATAAGGAAAATAATTTTAGTTCAGTGCAATCTCCAAGTTAGTAAGGTTTTCAACCCAAGCGAGTGATATTAGGGCGATTAAAGGAGCAATGTTATCGGAAAACGAAAACAAAATTTAAAGTGCGAGGTAAAATACGTTTTCATTACCCGTAGTGATGATATTATATCCTGATACTTCTGACTCTAAAAAAATGAACGAAACGACGTATGAATAAACCGGAGAAAAATGAAACGGTAGAATATGTTAGGCAGAGCAGAAGCAGGAATATCATTTGTGCAAAATGATTACGGAAATTACATCAGCTTTCAGTCAGTAGAGGGTGATACGAGAACGTGAAAAGAACATCCAGGAAAAATACTCGATAAATTGGAAGAAGTGAGCAAAAATAATTACCCACTCTCTCCAAAAATAAGCGTATTCAAACCAATGAATGCAATCTATAAACTAGAAAATATCTGTACGAATGAATACGAATAATCCAAAATTCCAACGACCAACGAAATGCAATTTATGTATTGCATTATTTAGGGGGGCGATTCATTGAAATTTCTCATTTAGTTGCATTTAAATCCAAGTTGTGGCCCTTCTGGCGAAACAATGACAATAAAACCACATTTAAAGGTTCATAACATTTGAATTTGACTAACCAAGGGACAACAACTTAGAGATTAGTAAGAAATACAGTCTGAATATGATGAATTCCACTAACCACAAGATAACCAAAATGCATTGTTGCGATAAGTCTGGTGTGTTGCGGGCTAGTATACTCAAACTCGTTTGAATTCAACCGAACCTCTATTGTGAATTTTCGGTAATTACGACTCACTGAGAGAAACTATGGAGTACAGAGTTGACTCTGATTTATTTATAAAAAACGCTGCAAAATCATTCACACGGGTTGGTTATTCCTCGGACCAGGCGCATGGAGACTTATTTTTTCAACATAGGGAAAATGAGGAAAACAGTGGGTGTGGTGGGTCCCAGACCCATTCCAATCGATTCAGGATCCAAAATTTAGTGGAAAATGATACCCCCACGCCGGTACCAGAAATCTCAAAAACATACACTCGAAATGGGTAAGATAGGTACTCACTTTCCTCATTTTGACCAATAACCTCATCCAGAGGGCGCCAATCGTTCAGGACTCGCCTCATTGGATTTAGCGTCAAAAATTTAGTCAAAAATGTAACCCCACACGCCTAGATCACCATAAATCTCGAAAATCCATTTTCAAAATACATACATATTTTTACCACCCCAAATTTGTTCCGATCGGGCTGAAAAGTTTCGAGGACCAACTAGAGCGGGACCCGTTTCCTGACCAAAATTTCAGATTTTTAGAAATTTGTCTACTGCCGAAATCGGCGTGCGGCGGACAGATATTTGCTCACGTATTTTGATCTAGATGCTCTAAAACGCTCAGGAAAGTATTTTGGGCCGAATGGGAGAGATGAACGTTTTGCTAAAAAACATAGGTTGATTATCAAAGGAATAACCAATCAAAAGTGAATTCTTGAGACATTTCTCTTGAATTGGGATTAATTTATACTTTATTCGTATTCACCTATTAACAAATATGAACGAGCGTTTCTCTCACGTTCTCTTCATACCACCCTGTATGACTCCATTTCGCTATTTTGAAGCTCAAATGTAGCAGTGTTGGAATCATAATGAGCGAAATTGAATTCTACGTTTTGATGTTTCCCAGTGCTGCCAATCCATTTTTTTCTACAAAGAAAACATTTTGCGCCTGAAAAGTGGAAACTATAAATTACCAAATGTAGTAAAGTCAATTTACCTTTGATTGGCGAGCTGAACGAACAGGTTTGGAGTAGCTGGATTCACCCTCGTCAGCCGGTTCGGACTCGGGTTCTGGCGGCTCAGCGTTGGGATTGGAGTTGCAGAAATCACGCCATTTGGCGGCAACGAGCATCATCATTTTGCTGATGGGAACCTAAACGACGAAAAATATTCAAGTCAATTAAAACAGCGCTAATAAAAGTCATTGTTGATTGACTTGGGACGCGAAAAACATGTTTGACGAGGCCTTTAATAACTCCCCATGAAAAGGAGCTATTCTAAAAATCGTCATTCTACTTTACCAAATTACAAAACATTCAGTTAATTCACATCTGAATGCAATTGACCTTTGGATTTATTAATTACGTCAAACAATTTACTCAATAAATATTACTCACTTTGGGGTTATCTTTGACCAATAAAGGACGAACGTGTTGTTGAAACAACTTGTACGTCGTGAGATTCATGTAGTCTTCGTCAGAGTATTCGATGTTTACGTCGGTAAGACCAAAAGTCTGGCAAACTTCTTCGACTGATGGAACACCAGCTTGAATGTGAAAAAAAGACGAAGTCAATATCAATCAGGTGGATGTAACGAGAGGGAATCGTTTTAATAGAGAAAATTAAAAGAACTTGAATATTTCTTCAAGTGACTTACCGCTAGTTGTATCCTGGGGGGCTAAATGTATAAATCAAAGTGTTAAATTAGAAGTAATGTTTGCTATGAAGATTTTATGGAGTTCTCATGATACTTAGGGCCGGTTCATCAATCACCTTTATCGGCCGAATAAACTAGCTGTTCACCTTAATGGCGGTGTTTATCAAGTCATGCTATTCTCCGTGTAGAGGTCTGTTATCGGACGGGAATGTTATCGCAAGGGAGGTTCCTTTGCTAAAGATGCTATTGGCTTGATAAAATGAGACGGCAAAATGGTCTCATCGGATGCGCATTTTTGACCAAATTGTGGGGGAATCATGGACATTGGATTGGGTTCGATTTGATATGAAAGCAGGCTTTTTACAGTTCGGCTGCGACCTACCAACTTAGATCACCAGGACTTCCATGTTAGCTTTTGCTGGCAAAAAGAACCACCTTTTTTGTCCGCTCGCTTATCAAAAAGGAAACAGCTTCTCAAACGAAACTTTTGATGACACAAGATTCTAAAGCCTTGATGGGTAGTCCGATAGAGACGGTTGAAGTCCCGGCCATTGAACTTCTTACCTGGGACCTTATCTTGGCGAAAGGAAAACTCTGCTAATTCTTTCACAGGGGTTGATTATCCCTCGGACCAGGAGCATAGAGACTCATTCCAATTGATTTAGCGTCCGAAATTTAGTGGAAAATATACCCCACACGCCAAGATCGCCAAAAATCTCGAAAATCCATTTTTCGAAGCACACATTTTGACTCTCACCTACCCAGATTTGGTCCAATTGGGCTGAAAACTTTCGAGGGCCAACTAAAGCCAAAAATGGGTCCCTGACCAAAATTTCAGATTTTCAGAAATTTTTCTACTACCAAAATCGGCGTACGGACATTTGCTTATTTTGATCTTGACACCCTGAAATGCCCAGAAATTTTTTTTGGGCCGAGTTGGAGAGATTGACATTCTGCATAAAAACATAGGTTGACTATTTAAGGAACAATCAACCAAAACGGTAATGAATGACGGAGAGAGGATGAGAAGGCTAAACAGGCCATAAATACCAGGAATTGGGCAAGATGTCGTGAGTTAGCTTGACAGAAAATTTATAAGTTTTAGGTCCTTATTTGGAAAAAACGTTTGCCTGTTGTACCAGATACGTGGAATATGAGCGACCCTATCTCAATGTACACGGGAAAACGCTGTATTACTTAAAAACCACTTATTAGATGTTATACTTTAAATGAAAATTTGGTTCCTAGAATAGCTGGTTATTAAACCTAAGTAGGTATGGATCTTCTTACAACTATTTAGGCCTAAATAGTAGATGAATAGCCTTACCGCCTGAGGAATCTTGCGCAGAGGAGCTCGCTGTCTCTTTAGGAGTGGATGGAGCAGCACTTCGCGATTTACGAGAAGATTTTCGACCATAGTCGGAGTCGTTTCCACCGTCATCTTCAACTGCCATGTCGCTCTCCTGAAATTGAATATATTTGAGTTGAGAAAAAGTCAATAATACGTCCATTAACAGTACTATTGTTGGGGATAATCGGAAAGTTTAGGAAAGAGAACGCTTTTTGTGCATCACATCAAATTCTACCAATTAATGATGAGTCAAATGAGAACTTCTAACTTATTTCTGCTAACAGTGCTAACTTTACTACTGAGAAGGTAACGCTCAAGTAGTGTTTCTTTCAGTGATAACAGTCAATGACGGTGCCAGTGAGCCCATAAAATCTTTGCCTTTTCTCTGGGCTCATGTTGTGCAATTTGTGTCAACTTTTTTGACTTCTGAACTATTGTTCATAAAATAAGGAAAAAATTCACCACACAGATCAAATTCATTAATGAATTAAAAAAATAATAATAATAATCTAGGAATCGGAGTTCATCGCTATGCCACCTACTCATTGTTGATGGGATATTATAAAGAATTATTCGCAACGCCGCCACCAGGCTAACAAGGGCTCTGCGACCTCCCTCTCGGTTCAAGAGTTCGTCACCAGTGCTTCATAAGTCGCTAGTTATCTCCAAATATCTCCTTTCAAACTGTAACTCAGTCTCTTTCCATCTGGGATGTGGGCTATCAGCGACTTAGACAAAAATCACATCACAAACGGCGCAGAGTCCTCCCACGCACACTACATCCCCTCTTTTACCCCTCAAAACCTTGCATTTAAAAGGTTCTCGAAGCCCTTGAAGAAACTCATGTAGATACTCGATTGAAAGTGAAAGTGAGAGTTGGAGAGTGAGAAAACTCATGACAGACGGCTTAGTTAAACAGCTGGGTAGTGCGGTCCTACACAGCTACAGCACGATGGTGGTTTAATGGATTTCGAAAGAGTTACAATCCAAACTACCATGCCCTGGCGGAAAACTATTTATGTCAAAATGAGTACCTCAACTGGGATGGACGTAAAAATGGTGAGCTAACTCAGGCTTGGAAACTGCGAAAAGCTTCTAATTTTCTACCAGGGGGAGGTAGGACTTCTTTCTGGATTGTCGATCACAGTGGGCTGTGCTTTCTATGTGGCAGGGGAGAGAGAGAATCCATAATCCACATTTTCTGTAGCTGCAGCTAGGTTAAGCCCTGACTATGTACAACATTGTCTTTTCGCTGTACCGAACGAAGACTTGCTGTATCGGCTCTTCAATTATACGTTGCGTGGAAAATGAGGAAGTTTTTGGAAGCCATGTTAATTGATGTAGGACTGAGATGAGGGACCTGGTGAAAGAAGATCAAGATGTTTTTGTTCCAATTATTATAATTATTTACTAATTTATTTTCCCCCGGTGGCTTTGGATACGTTCTTATTTCGATAGATTATTACATGTATGTTCTTAGTTTCAAGGAACCGTTTGTGGTATATGTCTGTGTAACCTGATAACTGCGAATAAAACACTTTCAATTTGATTTTATTGATTGATTGATTGATTGACAGACGGCCTAGTAAATCAGGAGTCCAGATTCGCGAATTGCAACAGATTCAAATCGGGGAAGATACACGAAGTTGACTTTTTCAAAAAGTGGGTAAAGAACGAAGTTGAAATGACCCAAATTTGTTGTTGTTGTAACGCTCTCCGACAATCATAATCCTGTAATTACTCGTATGTACTATGTTACTTCGTAAATAAACGGTTACTCTCACATTAGTGAACTGCTCCACCTGCACTACCCTTGTAACTGTTATTGTGGATGGCGTACCATACGGTGCTTATGATTTAAAAAAAGAGTTTCAATCAAGGCTAACCGCACATAATACGTACCATGGTGAAAATAACACCATTTTATGTACTCACGTCAGCGCTGTCGTTCTTCTTCTTTCTCTTTTTCTTCTTTTCTTTCTTGCCTTCTCCTTTGGCTTTTCTCTTCTTCCCTTTTTTGCTCTTTTTTCTTCCCTCCGGGTCGAAGTCATCATCTTCCTCCTGGAGACAAACGAGAGAATTTACTTAGTACAAAAACGGAGTGATGATTATGAAATAAAATGATTGAAATTAAAATTTTAATTTGACAAAATCAGCTAAGGAAAAAAAACTCACTTCTATCCGGCTTGGCTCGTCACTATCGGGTGAATTGTCCTCTGTGCCTTCGGGAGCCTGAAGATCTGGAGCATCGTTGTCCTCATCTGAGAAAATGTACTATCTATTAGTTTCAATACAAATCAGTTTTAATTTTGCACAGAGTATTCAGCTCGAAATTTGAGCAATGTTTCAAAGTCACAGTGGAAATACTTTCAGAGTGTCAGCTTTTCGGTCTTAAAGAAGAAAACGTTTTGAGAGAATCGAACATAAACATGGATTTTACGGCAAAATAACGGTTTAGGTATGAAAATTACATGAAGCATGACTTATTTCGTGACTTCTACCTTTCAATAATTACGAAGCAAAAATGTGAAAAACAAAATTAATTGAATTAGAACGTGAAATTTACTTAATGCTTGCCGCAAACATGAGGACATCATGTATCTACCATACTAATTACAGTATGGCACAGAGAGATGGACACATTTGAAAGATGAAAAAATCAGTAAAAACTTCTTTAATTTATTTAAGGTACTCAATGTACGATGCACTATTGGAAATTGAATAAAAATATTCAGTTCTTGTGGATAAAATGGCGAAGATGCCCTTTTGCCATATATAATATATTGATCAGTCGATTTTTTTAATGATTTCAAAATTATTAGTTATTGAATGCATCTGGCCAGACGGACATCATCTTCGCGGTGTTATTCGCAAAACTTGAATTTTCTTCAATTTCCATATTCCATTGTGTATCGTCGGTGAAGCGGCAACTGCTGTAACTCAATTTTTGGCCAAAATGAGTTAGTAATCGATCTTTATAGAAAATTCCATGACGGATCGATTGGTGAAGTCAGATTATCGAAAAAATCACTTCCAAGGCTAATATTAACAGTACTGCCAATATGGTAACTGATAGTAAAGTGAGGCAACATGCTACAATTCAGCTTACTTTTTTATTGAAAATTAATGTTTAAATTAGTGTAGATTGATCAAAGGGGGTCGCCATTCATGGAATTGCTTCAAGTTTTAGGATCAAGAAAGTAGTTTTGCAATTATTCAGTTTTTTGTCTCTCCTGAAAAGTTAATAAAACTGAGTTATAGCATGTTGCCGCTTCACCGACGATATGTAGTTTATATTATATTTATAGTTGTATATATAGTTGTTTTCTTCCTTCAAAAGTTTTCATTTTTTTGCACCACCCTGTATATCATAAATAATTTGCCACGTTTTTTTGGATATTTATCCCCCAATTTAATTAAATTTAATTTTGATTTTGTGAATAGGCAGATATTAAAAATTCTCGGTAAACGTCAAAACGTCGGTAAACATTAATTTATGAGGTCCGATTCCGATTGTTTTGACCGCCGGTGAAAACGCTCATTTGGAAGTCGCAACGTCAGAAAGTCAACGAAGATAAGTTCGCTCGCAGTCGATCAGCAAACGTAAAAAAGAACAGCCAGAAGCTGTGTAATGGAGAACTAGGGAAAGGGGGGCGGGGGAATTGATTTACATAAAATATACCACAGAAGCCGCGGGAATATTGATCAGACGCGGGGTTGAAACGCGATTCAAGGAGGAAGGGCGAAAAGAACTGGGGGGGGGGGGGGGGGAGTCGAGTCAGGCGGGGAAGGAAACCATTTGCGATTGAAGAGGCAAAAGGAAGCTGCCCTTGAAGTAAAATGTTTCCAAAGTGCTTATGTAGAGAGCCAGCCAATGACTGCGCTGGTGAAGCCAAAAAAACACGATAAATTGCTGAAGAAAGTGCAATTAATGAAAATGAAAACATCAAATTATTTGACAATAGATCATTTTATTTCAGAAAAGCCTCGACTATCTTCATAAACTCCAAAATAGGTCGTTGGGAAAATGTTTCAATTGTTGCTGAAACTGGTTCAATTTTTGGATTTAGAGCCCAAATATATAATCTTCTGGACATCTTGACATATTATTTATAAATAAAACTACCTAATTGGCATATAGTCTCATAGTTGGGCTTAGAACTTAACTGTCCGCCCGCTTTCTACACACATATTTCTCCACGTCAAACTGTCAAGACGCTGATGAAGATGTCGAGGAACATGAGGTGGATGCATATTGAGTTATGGCGACATGGCAACCTTTCTGACTGGGAATCGTTGTTATTCTCCCCCTGCTTCCCCATGTCTCCTCAAATTCTTACTTTTTGGCTTCTAAAAACCCTCTGAGAACGATGCATCACAGGAAAACACTGATTGGATCCACAAAATACTCAGGAATTTCCAAATTAACACTGACAAGCATAAAAATTAGAGATGGGTTCCAGCTGGGGTAATCTACGGGTTTTGTTCCCAGCACAATGATAACTCTTCGAAACTAGCGGTTCCACTGGAATATGCGAAATAAGCGCACAGGAAACCCTACGTTACTAGGAAATAAATTACTAAGTTAAACTAAATTACTAAAAAACTATTAAGTTTTTAATCATTTAGCCAGTCCAAAGCCTGGATAAAGATTAATTTATCTTTAGTTTTCTGTGTGTGTAACATTCCTTATTTCTAAGAAGATAGGGGACATATTCATTGTGGAACGCCAAAAGGGTTTCCTGTGCGCTTTCTTCGCTGTGCGCTTTTTTCGCTGTGCGCTTACTTCGCGACACCGTTCCACTGGAACGCTTAATATTATCCTTCTTTAACAATTCGTTTATAAGATATAAACCATTAGTGGGTCTCTTCCCTAAGCAATAAAAATGACCTATCGAATAGTTCCAGTCATGACTAACAGATGACAGCTCCAGTGACAAACGGTTCCACCGTTACATAACCGTTACACAGCGAGGGAAGAGCAATCACAAGAACGTGAAATGATTGTGTTTGGGAAGGTGGATATAGTTTAGGTTCCAGCTTAACAGCTCCAGTTCCACCTCTCTACGTTGAGCTCCATTGCCAACTGCGGGAGTGCAATCAGCGAAAATTCCCTATGCACTTAAGTAACTAGAGGATTCGTTCAGCTCACTCAAGTATTTCCAGAGTTTTGGCGAATTGAGTTTTTGTGGAAATTGTTATTAAACATGGCAGAAACTATTGATTTTATGTTCAACATGAGCAATAGCGCATTAGAATTGATTTTTAACAGACTCAAAACATGCCAAATTCACCATTCTATAAGAATAAGTGTCAGATTCATGATAGCAATGGTTTTTATGATTAATGTAACTAAAGCTGCTAATTGGAGCCGTTCCAAGCTTGTCCCTAAAACGTTTGGTATAGTGACAAAACAATTCTGGAACAACCCAAATCTAGTCAAAACTGGCTTCAAACAAACGAGACCTATGAACATACTTCTTCTGTTTCAAATATAAACAGCTTCTTTCCCTTCTTCTCCTTCAATCATTAACATTTGAGGACAGCAATTTCAGAGCAGAGCATAGTGCAATGCCATCATTGAGCAACATCGATTTCGAACTCATTTGTTCCTGAATACTGAGAACAGACATAAACGCTTTTTAACTTCTTTAAATATATCGTTGTTAATACGTTTTCACCTGCACCAGCGTAATTCAACGAACACATTTTTAGGGGTAGCAGTAAGCAGAGGGAGGCACAAGTAAGCTTCAACTTGTAGCCAAGACTGAAAATTAGATCTGATAATTTTTAAATTTGTACACAGATTTGTCTAGTTGTTATTAAACGGTGATTTGAAGGAAAATTTTGTTTTTAATCACCTTAACTGGTCAATATTTGTCCTAGAACGCCGAAGTTAGCGTTTTTCTCAGTTACATTTCATAAAATGTTATGTACGTACGGGATTTAAGATTACATAATATAAAAACTTGGGTCTATGTCAATCCTGAGGTTGGAAAACGTTGCAGGAAAAAATGGCAGCTTTCCTGGAACAAGCCTTGCAAGAAGGACAAGGATGAAAGGGTGTTGTTTATATTTGAAATAGAAGAAGAATTTATAGGTTTCCTACATGCAGGTTTGTTTGGAGTCTGTTTGTTGCTTATCAGTGTTTATTTCGAAATTTCGGAGTATCCTGCTGTTCTCATGAAAGCACTCCTGGAGCCAGAAGGAAGGAATTTGAGAAGAATTATGAGAATATCCAACAATTTGCAAGCACAAAAGTCCATGTTGCCATAACCCAAGATGCAGCGTTCAGAATGATTGACATGGAGAATGACGACTACTCTTCACATTGTGTTTTGGAGATTGTTGCAATTCCATGCAGTTCCTTGGCAAGTTCGTTCAGTGCTTGTATTCTCACTGTAATTGTCAACCAACTGCTCAACCCTTGTGCAAAGCAGGCAGATATTAGTTCTACTTGAATTTTGAGATAATGCTATTAGTTTTATTGATAGATAATACATTAAAACGTTTATGAGATTTTTTAGTTTCCAATTGGGCACTAAAACAAAGAAATTAAAAATAATTTTCACCCTTGCTTATAGGGGCACCCTTAATGAGGTTTCTGCCAAAGAGGCAGTTTATTGTTGAAAATTGACATTTTAAGTTTATATATTTTATTGAAGGAAAAAAATGATATTCCACCTGTTTGCTTTTCCCTATTTGATAGGGTTGGCAATTCTTCGTTATCTAGGGTGGTGGTTATCAATAAATTTAAGGCGTTCAATCGATTGAGGTGATTCGTCAGCCGATTGCCGCACTCTGTGATGGTTATGTGTCAAAACCCTTTTGCAAGAAGAGGGCGGATATTAGTTTTAAGAGAGTAGTTTTGAGAATCAAAATGTTCAGTTTCATTCAATAAGTGAAACAAAGATTGGACATTTTCAACGAGTGCCCTTAAAATATAAATAAGAGATATTGATATTTTATGGCAATGGTAAGAATGAGGACTAGAGGAGGAAAAGAACTAAAGAATGGGAAAGAAGAGCAGGGAAGCAGAAGAAGGAAAGGGATGAGGGCTAGAGGCGCGAAATTAAACGAACGGTACAACCCAAGTTTAATGGTTGTTTCCCCCACTACCCGCTAGACAAAGACGCCAACACTTTCGACAAAGAGGGTGATCACTTCGCTCGAGAGAAAGAGGGAAATACAGGAGGAAACAAGTGCGAGAGAGACGACCTGCTCGTGAGTGAGAGGAGGAAGATGGTGGCGATACAATCGAAAAGGGGGGCACCTCGAAACCGACGAGAGATCATCGAAAAGTCAAGAGGCATCGAGATTCACCGCGAAATCATAATTCGGAAGGGAAAAAAATTCGTATCCTCGATCCTTCCCATTTTTTGAATTTTTACGACGAAAAACTGAACGTGAAGCCGCAAAAAGCTCACAGCGCTCTACAAATATAATTTCTTTTTGATTTCAACATATTTGAAAAGTACAGGGGAAAACCATCAATGATCCAAATTCTTCTGGTTTTGATTGGTTATTTCTTGAATACTCAACGTATGTTTTCATGTAGAAAGTTAACCTCTCCGATTTGGTCCAAAATGTGGGCGTTTCAAGGTGTCTATATCAAAATGAGCAAATGTCCGTCCGCCGTACATGCCCATTTCGGTAGTAGAAAATTTTCTAAAATTCTGAAATTTGGGTCAGGGGTCCGTTACAGGCTCTAGTTGGTCCTCGAAACATGTCAGCCCTATGGGACCAAATTTGGGCGGGATAGGGGTCAAAATGTGTATTTTGAAAATGGATTTTTGAGATTTTCAGCGATGCAGGACATGTGGGGTATCATTTTCGACTAAATTTTGGACGCTGAATCCAATGAGACGGGTCCCGGAATGATTGGTGATCTTTGGATGAGGTTCTGGGTCAAAATGGGTGCCTATTTACCCATTTCGAATGTGATTTCTAGTACCTAGGCGTGTGGGGTATCATTTTCCACTAAATTTTGGACCCTGAATCGATTGGAATGGGTCTGGGACACTCCACACCCACTGTTTCCCCCATTTACCCAATGTTGAAGAAATGAATCTCCATGCGCCTGGTACGAGAATAACCAACCCATGTGTAAGAACTTGCAGCGTTTTCATTTTTATCATCATTTTATACCATATTTTTAACCATTAGAAGTAGATGATACAGGTACCACTTCTGATGGATATTTCATAATATTTCAAATTTACCAAGAATCCTCGAGGATTTGCCCTACACAACTAGCAGAACATCGAATTATGATAACGCCGATTGGGACAATATCAAGTAATTTTCAATTTTAACAGACGCTAAACAACGCGAAGAATCATCAGGTAGAACACTAAATGCAGGAGTGAAACAACGCATATTTTTTTAGGGCCATTGGAGAAAACATAGGTTGATTATTTGTGGAATCATCAACCAAAAGGAGAGCTGCAAATTCATCGAAAGACTTGAGTTTCCTGAAAGAATTTAAATTGAGTTGTACAACGCAACTGGATATGAAATGCCATGATGGGGAAGACTGGATTATTTACCGTTGAATTATTAACCCGAACACAACTGCCCAGGGACCTTCAGGTGCACATAGGGAAGTATTTTTTTAATTACACATGAAAATGAAAAAACAGTTTACAGTTGAAGTAGGTTCCAAAAGACAAACGCACAGGGCGACCATGGCGAAAGTTTCACTGGTTGAAATCATTCCATAAAGTCAACGCTGACACCCAATAAACAATGATCCAAATTTATCATGTAAGTGTGGAGAAGTGTTCTGACAAGTTTCCTAAAAAAATGTTAACATCGACAGGGCTGTTACTTCATGTGCTCACTGGGCGCCGGGGCAACCGCAGCCCGCATGATGGAAACATGGTCAAAAAATGAGGGAGAATAACAATTATCGTGGAAATCTCATTTGATTACTACGGCAATACAGGGGAAATAGCTCGTATTTCGAGGTTTGTGCACTTTTCGCGAGACGGATTTGTAATTTCTTTGTTTGGCGGCCACCATTTTGTGTAGGGTCACGCTTTACTTGACAAGGAAAAATAATGAGCATCATCTTAATTTTACAATGAAGTCGTCTCCCGATGGAAATACTCGACGAAGTAAACACAATTATTCGATTATCACGGGCGATAAGGGTATTGAGTTGTTGAAAGGTGTTCGAGAGTGAGTTTTCGTGTAAAAATACGTGAAAAAATGTGTAACTATTTTGTAGTAAGCGGCGACCCGGGGGGTTCGCGGACACCTTTCCCTTCCAACCTCTGTTTACTGTGTGTGAAGCGACTTACCGGGCGGGAGTTCTTCCACATCGGACATTTCAGCGGCCGACATCACCGTCGGTTGTCACTTAAGTCTCGTCCGTAGAAGCACTTTATCACCGCGAATCAAAATTTGGGAGCGAAAACGATATAATCACGTTTATACGAGCCTGGAAATTACCACGAACAACCTCCAAGGGACGATCCGAATCGAGATGGACTTGCAATGTCGGTAGGGCTCTGCGCATGCGCGGGTAATCGAGATATCGGGAGGTGGAGAGATCAATCGAATCGATTAATCGAATGTAAACCGTTCAAAAAGTCCCGCCAACCCGCAAGAATACATTTGGAGTGAGAAACAATGTTATAAACATGGCAAGGATTTATATGGGATTACATATTTTCGCATATTTTACCGATACAAGCATATTTTCACATATACGCCCATATTCAGGACATATTTACCCAATTCTCCTATTTTCAAGCACATTATGTAGCCAAATTTCACAATTTTTTAGATACATCGCGAATGTTATTGTGGGCGCTTTTACGAGCATTTAGATACTACAAATGCCCAAACAATAGCAAAATGTCTAAATAATGGGCTCGAATTACTGTGGACCGATGGAATAGAGCACGATGAGCACAATGAGGCTGAATGAAGTCATCGAAACAATTTGTGAAGTTTGTGAAAACTACGTTTTCTTAACAGAGGCTATTGTCAAACTTCAAGATACCTCATTGCCGATGAAGAGCGCATTAAAAATCTGTAACGACGTTATCGAAAAAATTGAAGTAGTTCCCCATGTTACTGTCCGAAAAAAATGGAAAAAATGGATCAAAAAATACTGGTCTCCAAATAATCCGAGCTATAGACCCAATGATAGGCCAATAATGTCAGTGAAATTCGAAAATTTCCGGAATTTTTTAATCCTACTCCTAAAGATATTGCGTCATTTAATCACGCGCCCTTGGTTTCCGTAGATGTAGAGCGTAGTTTCAGTTTGTACGAAAATGTATTGACAGATTACCGTCGATCATTCAGTGTTAAAAATGTACGCTCACACATGGTTGTTAATTGTTTCAATAAAACTGATCATTGAAATTTAAAAGATTAATTAATTTTGTTTGTCTAAGTAGGTGTTCTGAATATCGCATTTACGATTGAAATGAATTCGACGCATCGAGCCCTTTAAAATGATACCCATTTTGTTAGAGTATATTTTCGTACATATTTTCTAAAAAAACATGCATATCAGTCATTTTTTAGCGCATATAGCATATTTCCCAGTTTTTAGCGCATATAAATCCTTGCCCTGGTTATAAATGCATTATGCACAGCTAATACAAGGCAACCAGTGGCTGATCTCACGGTATGAAGGAATATCGAGATTATGGGACAATCGCGTGCCAAGACGAACGTTTCAACCATTTTGCAAATAAAATAAATCTTAATAACTGATTTAATTTCAAGAAATGATAATATTTTAAAATGATTGTAGAGCTTCGAATAAACATTTTGTGCTGATGAAATTTGAGTGGTTGCTGAAAACACTGCAAATTCTTCCAATGGTTCTTCTATTCTTCAGAACAAGACTAAGTGGAAATCAGTGATTGTCCAGGAGCCATTCCGATCTATTCAGCGTCCAAAATTTAGTCGTACCCCGCATTCCTAGGTCCCAAAAAAATATCGAAAGCTCCCTTTCGATTTAGGTAGGAAGGTACCTATTTGACTCATATCCACCTCCAGTTGGCATCAATCGGTCCGATACCCAATCGATAGGGCTGAACATTTTTGAGAACCAACTGAAGTTGGAAAGAGGTCCTTGATCAAAATTTCAGACTTTTAGAAAATGTCCTACAAACAATAACGGCGTGGACGACCAACGGCGAACGGGCATTATGATTTTTTGGTACTCACAAGCATTCACAATGGAGAGTGAGGGGGGAGATCATGTAAAAATACCTTATAGTATCATTTTAGTATAGTATCGTTCTGGTGTAGCACGCCTCTGGTCATCGTCTGGACCCAATTAAAGGTTGAGTATCACACCACGCTGCAATCATGCCATAAGTAAGTAGCTGGGCACAATGATAACAATCTGATGAATGCGTTTTTATTGAAGTACAACGACTGAGTCGGTAGTATCAATCAATATCACAAATTGTTAGAATTTTCACATAGAAAACCTTAGAAAAAGATATACTGTTGTTCCAGAATGGTATATCATTCCAGTCGAACGGAAGGCGTAGGACTTTCAACAATAATTTTTTTTTTTAAACTAACAATTTTTTAGATTCTCTTCATGGCTCATCGGTACCCTCTTTATATAAGCGGCTATCTGCCGAAACCGATCTAAAGCTTTATAATAGACATGATACCTAAACAACATGCCGGGTTTTCCGAAATGTTGAAAACCAAACAGCCTCTGTTGGCGTCAATCAAAATAGGCTCAAATTCCCTAACGAAGTTTATGCGCAATGTTAAAGATTTTTTGAAACATTTACCTAATTTTAAAAAACTCGTTTCGGCTCGGACGGTAGTCGAGAATTTGAATTTGAACATGGAATTTGGAACCTTACGGGTTTCTGATTGCACCTCAGAACACCCTCTTCCCAGACTCCAAATCTGTTGCCTGCGGTAGAGAACTCGGCCTAAAACGAATGATATATGATCAAGCGGAGACGGCCGCGCTACCTGTTGAATTTTTGCGGTAACTAGTAGGCGCTACTAACGCCACGAGAGTGAAAACACGTGCACAACACGACCTTACGTCTCATTCTTTTTAGAGTTGCACCTAAATGCCCTGATTTCAGGCGACATAACATTTTTAGTAGCTCAGGCATGTGAGTACTTAAAAATTGCTTAAAACTCGAATTTGTTTGAATCCTTCAGGAGAGTCCTGAACGTTTTTCAAATAGTTTTTCAGATTCATAAGCCGAAAAACGTCCTTCTAAAACGTTTGCATAAAGCAAGTCTTATTTAAAGAATGCAATCGAAAGCTCAAAAGACTTATGCTTGACTCCGAACTTCTAACGTCTGGTTAAATAATAAACCTATTCAAAAATATCGAAAAACAATACGTAACTGTACATAAAGTGCTTTTTGAAATTTAGGATTAACTCACGCCAGTTTTGAAGTATGGATTTTATACCAAAAATGTCGATTGCTGTTCAATGCGAGGAAAAATCATCTGAACTCATGATGTCTCACTTTCTCGCATTACATTTAAATGATGATATAGATTCAATCAACACAGAAGTCAATGAGGTAATTGTCATAATGAAGCGCTGAATTCAAGGTGTCATCCATCAACCGTTAATATCTTATCAGACGACCAGACCCAGACAAAAAGAGTTGCTCATTTAATGAAAGTATTTATACCCAGTACTTATTTAACTATTTAACATCGTCTCACTAGATCCTCAAGGCAAAAAATATTATAATTATTTATAACTATTAATTTATTGTAGTAATTTACCCATTTATTATGGATGTGATGTCTAGGGTTTGCCATCTTGTGGGGAGTCCATCCTCATAAGGGATCTCTTCATTGGTTCTGCAGTTTTTGATGCATTCTCTTTCAATATCACTTGTGTCTCCAGGTCATTTTCGTCTTTAGAAGTAGTTAGGTGTCAAAAGCTTATTATTTCGTGCGGTTCACACTCCGGATTGAGGAAGAATGCACCTTGCAAGGAGGAAAGCATTTCATGCTGTTCATGTTCTTTTCGACCTCCAGGCGTCAGAAATAGAAGGGGCGTACAATTATGCATTTCTTTGATGAGTGACGACTGAACGGCCGAATAGATTTTGACGCAAAATTTGATGTTTTTCAAACCGCCACAAGGTCAGACATCCGTCACTCAGCTATCCCCAAAACAGTCAAGTAGAACTATTTCCAGGTCTTGACAAACCTGTGGGGTTAGGTCCATTTTGTTCGGTTATTCCAAATTTAGGTGGGGTAGGGGTCAAAATGTGTATTTCGAAAAATGGAATCTCGAGATTTTTGGCGATCTAGCCGTGTGGGGTATCCATTTCCACTAAATTTTGGGCCCTGAATCGATTGGAATGGGTACAGGACCCACCACTTCCACTGTTTCCCCCATTTTCCTCATGTTGAAAAAATGAGTCTCCATGCGTCTGGTCCATGGAATAACCAACCCCTGTGGTAGAATTTGCAGCGTTTTAGCACTAAATCGCCCGTGATGAAGTAAAAATGCAAGATGGTGAACTCATTTTCTGGGTATTTGTAGTTTGTTCCATCGTTTCCTGAACATAATTATGCACTTAGTCGTCTATGGTTCGGTCGCAGTTTTTATTTGAAAATTACAGTTTTCAATCAAAAATTGCAGTTACATATAACTGTTTTATGCGTTAATTTTGTTACATTTTTTAATGTAAGGCAATTCTATTGAAGTCATCCACTTTACCCGAGCATTGTGACACACCTAGTCTGCACTCAGGTGCTTAATGACGATAATGGGGCTCGCGAGGTTCAAAATTAGCACAAAGAAAGAAAAAAAAATTGACTTTGAAAGCGAAGCGGCCATGTTAGGGAGGAGCCATTACACTGGAAACATGTTCAGTGCAGGTGTCCTTACTTCCAAGGACTTTGATGAAGCTTGACAACTTCGTCAGAAATAAAACAAAAATAACCGCTAACCGGGCACATCATAAATGCATTTATTATGACACAACGTTCAATGTCAGGAAAATGGAACGTTCATTAACTTGATACGAGGATAAGAAAGCTATGCATTCGTATTCACCTCGTTAATGTCGGTGCGAGAGTTTGTGAATTTTAAATTTCCATTTCGCTCTGGTACTCTGTCCTCTTGAATATATAGTGCGAATGGATCGATTGCATAATATCTAGTTTCTGATCTAGTTCTGCTGCCTAATGTATCGTGGACGGATTACTAGCAAAATGAAGTGACGCTAAATTATAAGATGATCAAATCTCTAGATTATATTTATACCTCGATAAAATGGTAACAAAAGCACAGTTGTTTGTTCATAACAACTCTTGGTCTCACCGGATCCTAAAGAATATTATTTTTATAAATTTGACACCTCAATCGATTTTGAAGCTCTGCGAACCCAGGAACTCACGCTTTTTGCTTACTAATTTCCGTTATTCCTTGTTGGTAGTCCATTGATTATTTTCCTTTCCTCCTTCCTTTGAAACAGAAAACTCAAAAAACCTCAGCGTTAAGAGAACAACGTGCATTATGGATGGTTATTCCTCGTCATGCAAAAAGTCAATCTCTCCGATTCGGCCCAAAATTTTTTCTGAGCGTTTTAAGGTGTCTAAATCAAAATTAGCAAATGTTCGTCCGCTGTCCGCCTTCCACGCCGATTTTGGTAGAAGAAAAACTTTTAAAAATATAAAATTTTGGTCAGGGACCCGTTTTTCGGCTCTAGTTGGTCCAATAAAGCTGGTACATTTTCTTCCTCACCTGCATTTATGGTGTCATAAGTCACCAGATACTCGTAGATTCTCTTATACTTCTTAAGTAGTTCTTCTTCCATATTCACTTTGCTGCTTATCGAAGTGTAAAAATCAACCGAAACATCTTTGAAGTTGATCGAATACTGAGTAAACAGTAAAATCACTTATTCATTCGCAGACTTAACTCTGATTAGCATAATCAAAGGTTGTTCCAGATTGAAAATTATACGTTTCCAAACTAATTCGTCACTCAAACCCTAAAGCCACCGAATTTTAATGCCGTCATCTCCATTTGAATCGAAGAACTTGCCCTTGATGTGATCAAGATTAAAATTCCATCAGGAAATAATTGACTCTTCGTTATATTTCATTAGACAGAACGTATTTTTGACAGGTGTTGTTTTAGTGATACTGATGCGATAATTGTGAGCTTCTTATAGTTTCATAAATCTCTGGCTTATATACGACCGAAGTGATTTGGGCTAATCGTATAGATCCTTATTGGTCCTGTTATTATGTTTGCATTAGTTTCGATGACGAAAATATGTATTCTTCTATAATATTTTCCGTTTTGTGGTCATAACCCTGACCATTAGGGCAGTTTTCACCTTCCACTTTCCACTAGTATTCCTTGTTTACACTCGTTCCATTCCTCCGCCTGTTTATTAATACCTAATTCTTAGATAGTAGATTTGTACGCGTATTATTAGTTAATGATTTACATGAGAATAGAATCAACCGGTCCTTCTTTTTCCAAGTTTCTATCCATTCTATTGACAAATTAACGCGTTGGACTTCCTTCGTAGCCTCGATTTTTCAACTCAACAAAATGAAGACCTGAACCTTCACCTGTTCAGCCCCCCCCCCCCCCCTGCATTGACAGTAAGAACTGATTATCTCGCTCAGGTGGCCAC
>JADDOF010000087.1:0-36559 GCA_019603395.1 Cyrtorhinus lividipennis | reverse complement strand
ACGCAGAGTGGGAAATTTAGGTGTGTTTTTTTGAGGAATGGATTCTCGAGATTTTACGCGATCTAGACGTGTGGGATATAATTTTCCACTAAATTTGATTTAAATAGGTCGAAGGAAATTATATATTTTTCCTTTCTTTCTCTTTCTAGTTTGTATTAATTAGGTACCTACTTTCGAAAATATTGGGACTGGGTGAAAGTATGTCTCAAAAAAGCTCGAATGCTCCGACACGGCATCACTCTAGAGCATTTGCAGGTTGGCTTCTACAGGTGCATCTTACTGCTCCGTCGAGGTATTCCATCATAGCAATGCATGGTTGCAATATCAATAGCCAACTTCTAGCTGAGAGATGCCATTCGGTGGTTGCTCAGTGTTGTGAGTGCCCCCCGACCGCTTGCCAAAATGTGTATGGAGTGCCTCTTTTCTCTGTCAGGATTGCCAAGAAGTGACTCAAGATATAACTAGTTTGAGTGCCCTGGGTGCCTTCAAGATGGAGTTGCCATCAGCTGCAGGTCTAATGGAAGTTGACCGCTCAGCGCAGTATTTTGAGTGCCCTGCCTTTCACATCGCCAAGTATTGGCATGACAAAATCTTCTCGTTCTCGACCAGACTGTAGTTCAGATGCATTTCAGGAGACTTATCGTCAGCTACAGGAGTATTTTCTTCCACTGGCCAAGGTGCTGTGTAAGGGCTTTGTGCCGTTGATGGCGTCAATCATACACGTCTCACACTGTCGAAACCGCGACTGAAGCTACTTCTTTCGTTTGGGGAGGTTCAATATCATCTAGTTACCTACGAGTACGTCGCCAAAAAGCTCGAAACCCACTAATCTCAACTCCAAAACCCTAAATGCGTAACTGTTGCGGAATGCGGTACCTCAATCGTCTAGGTCCTCCAAACATCTGAAAAACCATTTCCGAAATACACTTTTACGCACACCCACTGCCCCCGTCGGGGGCGATTGAGCTGAAAATAGGTTGTGTGCTACTAGAACCCGAAGTGAGTCATTCCACACATTTGATTGGTCATATACCGACCATATCATTTAGTCTATATGCCGATTATATTGACCTCATCTAAAATCAATCTAATTAGGTTTAAACTGATTGCTGACAACCGAGACAGGTATGGGTAACAACTTGTATTCAGATGATGGGGTTTTAAACGTTTTCTAAATTGAAAAAACAACGTATTTACAAATATATTTTCCTCATTCCTCACCAATCTCTACATAATCGCATTCGATAATCATTACAAATGACCAGCTGGAGGTCTGGAAGAGGAAAATGAAATCAATCTGCGGTGTGGTTTTCTATATGGCAATCCAACTTCTACACTGTTTTCCCCCCACGTTTGAGGTAAGAGGGTACAGCGTCGAAAGGAAGCCAAAACACGGCGGTTAGTCTCCCCCACCAAACGATCTCGAAATCACCGAAACTGGGAAATTGATGACAGGAAACGAGTGGGCTCTCGAAGACGAGGGTAAAAGGACCTCTGATGATTAGGCGGGAAAGGAGATGACCTCTTGACCAGACTGACCCCAACCGGCAAACAAACACCGGATCTTAGCGACACCGAAGACAAACTTTTTTCTATTTGACCGGGGATTTACTTTGGCGAGGCTCGTCTCCTTTCGAAAGGTCTGAACAATATTGACTTGGCAGGTTTTCGTCGTCCCTTCGTCCTAACTTTTCTTCTGCTCGAAGGAAAGTTGGCAGTTGGCCACTGGAAAAGAGTTGAGGACCTTTGAGCTTTAGGGTTACTCGGTAAAGTTTTGATAATTTAGAGATGTTCTCAGGAGAGTGATTCACTCCGTTGTGATTGGCACCGTTTTTGGAACCAAATTACCACCCTTACGCCGATTCAGAAAATAAGTTTAACAAAATTCACGTAGTTTTGACTTTGAAATGAAAGAAATCGTTTTCGATTCAAACCAATCAACCCTTATATTTTTGCAGGGCAGTAGCCACGGGACGTTGTAATTTTTTCGTGCAATGGGATTTGGTTCAAGCACTCTTTTAATTTGGTGCGGTTTTCTCCCCTCGCAATTCATTCAGTTTAGTAAATGATTGGTAGCTGCACAGCGTCTGTTTCATTGGCTCTTTTCGACAAAATCCTTTTTGCTGAGCAACGATTTGAATTGAACGGCAGCTGAAAGGGTTTCGATTGTTGTAAAGATTCTGTTCAGACATCGCAATTTCAACTCAAATTTGAAGTCTTGAGCATCATAAGATGATACGTGACTCTGAACCATTTTAGGTCCGTAGGGTTACCGGTCTCCACTGATCAACTACTTCTAAGCCGAATAGCGGTACAATACATTGGCTCGCTTATCAGTCAAGAGAGGAATCAGTTCGGAGAAAACTCGGTTTTTGATCGACCGATGAATTGACATCAACTCCTTTCATCAACTATACAAATGAGAACGAGAGTTTCAAATAAATCGGCGTTTGATCGCTAGGCGGACCATCACAGTCCGGGGGATTTTCGTGGGCCAAGCGGATTTTTGGCCTTCCAACGTTGGTTTCCCTGCCGATATCACCTGATGATAAGAACGCAGGGAGGATCCGGATACCTCGACGCTTCTTATTAGGTCAGTGCAGTCAGTGAGCCCAGACTTTAACGTCTTTTACAACATTTAGACTTTTTCGCATTTTTTGGCTGTATATTCGTAGACCTTCGTATTCTATATTCTAGAATTTTCTAGACTAATCAAGCGTCGTGGAAGCTGCATTTATCGGTGGAGAAGCTGACTCCAATAAGCGGATAAGGAACATCCCCAAAACACGAAATGGGGAGAGAACGGGGTTAAAAACGATAGAACGACGCAACTCAGTCGGAAAGGAAGGCCCGAGGGTTAAGCAAAGAAAGCGGATAACGTTTTCTAAATAAGATGAAAAGTAGATGGCGGGGCGAGGAAAGTTAGGGAAAAGGGAAAACTCAATGAAGGACAAATAAGGTGATAACGGCTCAAGGTGGAAAGGGGTCGACTCTTTTCCCCTCCAACAAAACCCAGTAAATCTCCCTTGTGAGTTTTATTTCTTCCAGCAAGTACGTTCCTAAACACTTTCTGTTCTATATTCTCGTTAGCAAGTTCACACACATGTCTCACATCCAAGGGAGTCATCCAAGTAATTACTAGTCAATAACAACATACATTTTCATGCGGAGGAATACACTATTCCTTTATTAAGCAAATTTGCCGCCTTCTTTTAATAAAATCCAATCCAGCGCCAGAAATGATCATAATAAATGTAAATTTTCTTAATAAAATGCGGTTGCTACTGTAATCCCGAGCCTGATTAGAGAATGCCAGAACATATCGGTATAGAATAAGACCGACCAGCTACCAGAGGCGACAGGAGGAGCATTTAGGTTTTTACACTACGAGAGGGTTTTAATTAATTTACAGGCAAAAATTGATAAATATACAGGATTTTTTTTAGAAACTTCATATTCTATAGGAGTTTGCTATCCAGACAGGACGTTTTACAGGAATTCACACCAAGAATCTGGTGTTTGTAGATACGAAACAGCTCACACTTGAATTAAGATATTTTCGAATGTATCGATATTCGAAAAATTAATGAAACAGTAGCCAACACGTCAGTCAATAAGCAATCAGTCATGGAAATTCCTCCTCGTCCTTCCTTTAATTTAAACCTTTTTATTGTAGAGACCTATTATTTGGAGAATTTAAACATTATATAAAATCAATACATAATATAAACTCTATAAATGTACTTACCACGACGCCGCGACTTGAGAAATCTCATGACTGAGCATGGGGTAAGGGTATTGGGCGGTGAATGAAGAATACATGGGCGGCCTCGTGAGACCTGAAACAAATCGAAGGGTCACAGTTATTATTCATCGTATTTATTCAAATAAGGAAAGAAATCATTAAAAAGCTCAGATAAGATGAGCTAAATTCGATCAGGGAAAGTTGGAAAAAATGCCACGTTTATTAGATAGTCCAGGAACGAGGACGATGATACAACAGCTATTCTCACTAATTCGGACTTCAATAATTCTTAAGTGAGAACCACATAATATGTAAAGGGTAAGTTGTAGAGTATTTAACTTCAAGACTCTCAACTATCTAGTATTTAAGATATGGTTTCATCTCTTACGCTAAAAACTCATCGTAAACCTCCAGACACTCTCCTGATTTTCATTTCTCCACCTTTACTTTATAACATAACTTGGTATCATCAGCTCAATTAACGATTAACATTTCAGGGATCATCCATTGGACTTTTTGAATGAAATCATGAGCCTTCTTCCTTATCATCTATGATTAGCAGATCAAGAACTCATGTTTATGCGTTCGTTTGGTTCGTACATGAAGCCGCCAATCAACGCTGTTACTCAGAACGCATCAATATTTACCAGGAGCACTTGAATCGTAACGTAATCAAGGAACTATTTGAGAGAATTCAAGTCTCCGAAGATGAGTAGGAGGAAAGTTAAGGTATAAAGGGAGTCGAGGGTTGCTTTAGTTTAACAAGGTAGACAGGTAAAAATGCAGGGGAAAAGTTTGGTAACGAGGGCCGCCTAACTTGAGTGGAGTGAAGCACAAGTGGGAAGATCGAATGAAACTAATTTTCCGGGGCTCTCCAGTCTTCCAAGGAGTGAATTTGCATCCCCATATAGTTGAAGGGTGCTCTTTTATTGATCCAACGATACGCGGCGGGGGTAGAGGGGCGAGGCACCTGTTTGCCTACCTAAATGCTCCGAACTGTGGAACGGGGTGAAATGACTGAGGGTGAATGTGACGCGATGGAAAAGGTGGTGGAGGGGGGGGGAGGTTTAGAGTTGTTTCTACACCCTGTATATTACGCGGATTCCGTGTTGAATCGCAGAATCACGTTCGAAATAGATCCCCCTCCCCTCTCACCACAGGAATCACGACAGTTATTTCAAAATAAATTCACATACATGTCTATGGGTCGTTAATTACTTCCATGATTGCGTAACAGAAGCTTTGTTTTCATTTCTGAAATTAAAAAAAAATTTTGGCCTCGGAATCAAAATTTTTACAAGCTTCTTGCTTCTCAGAGTCTCCCGAACGAGGGAACGAGGAGGGTGTTTTTGCACCCGTCTGATTGTAATCTAACTTTAAGGGATGGTACGGGTTCAGCCCTAATCTCGTATTCACATCAGCGGAACTCACTGCCCATGAAGTGGGTTCCCAAACAACAATTTAGTATAGCCGGAAAGCATAGTTCTAGAAATTATGTCGTAAGATAGGACGAACGAATGATAACTCTGAATTTTGTCTGTTTCAGGGTTATCGGGTATTTGAATTCAATGGTTGTGGTTGGTGGACCTACGATCTAGGCATATGAAGGAAGGCAACAAAGTGCCTACAGGGTTGTCTGGCTGGTTCTGAAATGTTTTAAGTAAAATGAACGATGACTGATGTGGGTAAATGGCTGGGAAATTAGGAAACCCTACAGGGTAATCGAATGGGGTGCTTATTTAGACCGGTACCCACCTCCAGCGAGCACCAATCGGTCCGGGACCCATCTCAATGGATTTGGCGTCCAAAATCTAGTGGAAAATAATACCCCTTACGCCGAAAATCTCGAAAACACTTAACTCATGACCTTGGCGTGATTACATATTGTTGTTTATAGAAGGAATAACCTACCGAAACGGGTTTTCGAGCGCCATAGGTTCATGGGAGTATAGAGAATCAATTTTCATAGAGGAAAGTAAATGTATTCAGGGAAAGTACCTGTTTCATAGCGCTTATGCCATTGCCCTACAAGTACTTACTAAGGAGTATTTTAGAGTACTTGCTCATAATTCATCAACGTCTTTCATTCAATTTTGTTCTTCAAACATCTAATATTAATTTTCGGTAAAGGGAATTGCTGCGAGCACCACTAATTCTATTCAATTTTATTTTATTTTTTCGCCAGTACTATACTTTACTCGACAGATAATGGAAAGCGATGCGTATGCTCTGGCTGACGTTTCAACATGATGAAGCATTCAGTTTTGGCGACATGCCTCGCCACAGCCTTCTGTATCTTCACAGTCGTTTTCCGCAGCAGTGCTCTCCCTCGTTCCCGTCACGGCGCCCTATCCCGCTGTATAAATAAAGTCACTTCAAAGGGAAAAGAGAAGAACCCTGGAAACAGCGGGCTCTTGAGTGCATTAATTAAAGATCATTGCTTTGGACAGGTCGTGACGCTGAGAGGGCGCGGGGTGGGCTAATATTTCGGTCTCCTCTGAATAAATCATCCCCACCATTTCGCTCGGCTTCATCTTTTGCCCTTTTATGACCCCCGTCTTTCACTTTGAATTCCTTCCAAACTCACTTCCTTCCCCTTTTTTGTCTGCAATTCTTACGAAGAGAAAACATGATGTATATTTCAACGGAGATCTTTTGGGTAAAATCTCGATCCCTTGCCGATAAGGACCACGAACCGACATTAGTAGGAATCTTTTCATTTGAAATTTGATAGCTAACATAATCTATACATCCCCTCCCCATTTCTTACCCTTCTTTTATTCCTGACCCATCAGAGGGAACCTTTGAATATTGTCAACCTCCTCATACATCGGAGGATCGGTAATTTTTTGACTAAAGATAACTAATAAGTTCGTTCATGAAGTGATGCGGTTGGTCTATTTTAAAAATTCAACGGGGGTTGGATGTAAACTGCTGAAAAGAAGCGACATTAGAAACATTTATGTCAATTAAGCCAATCTGGCCTCACATTTTGTGGTCAACAATTTTAAAAATAATACTGATACGAGACAGTTTTATTCGCGCCACGGGTTACGCTGGTTAGGATCTCGTCTAGTAAAAATGGAGTTTCCAAAATGTATGGTTCCACTAATTAACCAAGATTCAACTCCCCAATTCTTTGGTACATTGCGTCTTCCGACAACTCAATGTGATTGAATGATTTCAACGGAAGCGCCGAAGGATGTATTTTAAGGGCAATTTCAAGCTTCCGACACACATGTGGTATATGGTGAGCAACTACCCAGTGCTCTGGCTATTCCCCTGCTAGCTACTCGCTTTCAGAAGAGACAAATATTCACATAGAGGAAGTGCGAGCATCGCGAATTGGCTAAACATCGAGCAACGACTTTGCATAGGTGGTCGCCGATTATTCGCAATTCGAAAGGTAAAAAAGGAGTATCTCAGGTTAGTAACTGTATAATTTGTCTTTACCTTCGTTCGAACGCCTCCCAAGGAAAGACAAATTCTCTTAAAAAGGAATTAGAAGAATTCGTGAATCAAATTATGCGGATCAGCATACAATGTAAGCACTGCTGTGCTGTGTTGTTTCGCTATAGGTCACACTACTCACAGGTGGAAGCGGAGGACTCAACTATCAACTGTTCCCACCTGGATATTAGGTTTCAAGAGCACACTGAGACAGGGGTGGGGGAATGTTTAATCAGCGAACACATGCTCAATGACACTAAACCCCCTCAACCCTGTTCACCCACCCGCCATTTCTGCCAAGAGGACCGCGTAAACGAAAGGTCTTTGAAGGGAAAACCCTTTGTCGAAATAATAAGCGTTGTCAATCATTTAAAATATAGGGTTACTCGTGGGCGAGGACTTGCAAGTGATGAGGCAGTGGGAAGGGGGATCGAGGAGTAATGGGACGGATCATTACACCGGTCCGTAGATCCGATCTGATCCTATTTAAGGGCTGAAAAAAGGAGGATTCTCATCTAGAGCGAGCAGATGGGGTTGAGAGCGATCTGACGTCGCCGCATGACGTTTCTTCGGTAGTGAGTCAAGGGTTAGGGCTAAATAATCGATGACACGATAAATTTATCCGTCTGAGTGTGGCTTGAGAATCTACTTCCTCATGTAGGAGGTTTCTTTGAAGGGCACACCGGCCAACACGGCGTAATTCTGAATCAAATAACCGTTTCAACTAAAGAAAAAAAAATTAATAATAATAATAAATAAAGCCTGTAATTGAGCTTCGTGGGTATCAGCTCATCATGGTGGTCATCGGTGAATTAGAGGATTGAAGATTCTAATGCACTTTCAAATGCCTATTTCAACAGTGAGAGCCAATTTTGTTCGGTACATTGTTCTCACAACCTAATTTAACATTCCAGCGATCAAACCTCCTATCGATGGAAATTGATTCGACGAAGGACGTGTGACGAGTTTGAGAAGTTGCAGGGAAAAGGGAACAATGGAAAAGCGACGTGCGACGTAAGGTGAGCACACAACACCTTGAATGGGGAAACACGGCTCATTGTGCCCCAATAATGGAACATACGCGAGGGGACCCCCCCCCCCCCCAGTTCGATGACAACGGTGAATTTATATTGACTCCGCCTTACGCATTCTATCCAAAAGCCCTTTTGCCGTCCTCAGTCAGGAAGAAAAGGGCAGGGGTCTCCTCTCGACTGATCACAATAAAACCGAAACTCATCAAAAAGCGTTTAGAGGGGAAGATTCGACGGCTTAGCCCTTGGCGTCCCATATGAAAAGATCCTTGCAGACTGATATAAGGGAAAAGCGGATAATAATGGCAATTTCTCGTGAGGATAGAGTATCATGATCGAAGTGTAAAGGCTCCAAAGCTCATATATGATTTGACATCAATTTTTTTCTCTGCTGAGTGAACTGCACATCCCCGCGAGTACGAAAAAACCTGAATAATTGTCAATCTTCTTCAAAAGCCACGAAATAACCAGAGCTCGCGAAATTCACCACAATGAAATACAACAAAAATACGATCATCCCCAACAGGCGAATACATCCATAGGAATGAAAACAGAACCTTCCAAGTAAAGATTTATCGTTATCAACCTTTTCGAAGGTATTTCTTAAGAACTGGGAGCCGATCTCGAAGCGTTTCAAAAAAGATCAAAAGACCGGTATAAGGTTTCAGCTCGACTCGTGTTCTCTTTTTGCGATTTTCTCGCCCAAATCTCGCCGTCCCGTTTTTTACGCTGTCATGGAAATTTCATCAAAGGCCCTGGAAAACGTCCAGACTAAGAAAGTTAAGAAAGAGCCGCATCTCGTTAGGGATGAAATTATGAATCGAATAGTTTTGCTGTGTGAAGTTCAACGTATTCCGACGTTCTAGTAGGTACAACTATTGCTGGTTATTATTCATTTTTTCGTGTGGGCTCACATTTGGTTCAAAATTATGTCAAATAGATCGCTCAAACACTTCATAAGAACCGTGTTATTTGAAGATCCAATAGGGATAGAATTAGTCACATTAAGCGCATTTTGCTGAAATCTAAAAAACTCTGTAAATTTTGCAAATCATTGAAATCATTGGTTCAACGAATGCCGCAGGATATAATAGGTTTCGGCGTATAGGCGGGGAAACTTAGTGTACTAACCGGGATGTAAGATAGATAACTTGGACGTTAAATCTTTATATATCACTAAAATCACCCCAAAATTAGATAAATTGCGTTACCGAAACGTGTTACAAACCTGCAACGCTTTCAGCCCAATTTCTGCTGTCATTGGCAGTAATAATCTCTAATACCCTTGGAAGGGGAATATTTGGCTTGTTTCTGTGATCAATGTTTCACCTTCTGAATATCGTTCTTCTAATATCATCTATCAGAATAATATGATTTGTTTTGAGTAGGTTGGAACCCCCGATTTGCCATATGAGCCTGAGTTGTACTATCTATCAGTCGAATAGAATTTTCCCTTTTTAGCTTAACCATCAATCAGAGCCAAAGTGATCAAATTGACGAGTACGTATACGTGCCAGGAGAGCAAGGTCCAGATGTTCGTTTTCATCGCACGATAATTTCAACCGGGCTTCGAATAATACTCGACAACGAGATCTTAATCTTTCCTCTGAGTCGGAGCGTAAAAATAACAACGACCCAGTACCAACCGGGAGGCGGGACGTCCTTTGTTCGGTAGTAACTGCGGGGGTTTTTCGAAGGGAGATCCGTAATGAAGCCCCTAACGCGGAGTAATTCAGCTTTTAGGCTGATAAAAACGGATAATTATAGGTTTACAAAACGGGGAGGGTTAGCGAGCGCAATAGGGGTTTTGGTTGATGAAAGGAGGACAAAAGGGGTAGCAAAGTGCGCAGCGTAGGGGTTGAGAGGGACACGGGTTTCGCGGCTGGTCCTTCTAAATGATTTTTTGTCGTTGGTTGGGGTTTGGAGAACAAGATGTGGGAAAGGGGTAAGGTCGCTAATTTCGTACAGAACCGACCACTGGAAGTAAACCTCTCCAGACTGCTGTAGGAAAATTTGTTCGTTCCGTTCGCACACGGAAATCGGGTATCGCTCAACATTCAGTACCAGATGGCCGAGTACCGACCACACTGAAGAAAACGCCTGCGAGCTATGAAAATCGACAAAAATCGTGGGATAATCGTGATTGTGCGAATAGTGGAGAGTAGATTGCCTTGAGATCATTCATTTCTTCATTTGATCCATCTTGCAGGGTAGGTGACTGGAGTACAGATACAGACGGTACAGGGTGGAACGCGAAACAAAGGTGGATTACAAAATGGTTAAAAATTACTGGCCAGCGTGATTTTTTCCACGCGAAATAAACAAATTTCGGTCTCTATTCCTCAAAAATTGAGTCGAATCAAGAAACGGATAGCCTAAAAGTGAATCAGCGTTAAAAAACATTGAAAATTCATGTGCCACACCGTCATCCATTATTTGACAATTATTTGAGGGTTGCGCACATTAGCGTGCTCACTAAACCGGTTGCGCGCAATCTAAAAAATTGGTTGAGGGATGAAATTATCATTAATTTTGGATAGAATCCGAATCTGCGATAAAAAATCTCATTGAAAATAAGAATGTTAGTGTAGTTATTGTGTAGCGGTTGCGCGGGTTGAGCAAATCCAAACTTAAAATCCTAATCATGTAAAAAAAAAAAAAAAAAAAAAAAAAAATTGTTTTTGTCAACTCCAATTGGATGATTATAGGAGAGGGAGAACAACTCGTGAGACACCCTGTATGTTGGTATTGGAAACTCAAATTTATATGGTTAGAAACGGCATATTTTCTGAAGTTTTCGTGAACTCTTCCGAGCATCTACACGGGAATTTCGGCGGTATTCGGCTGTGGTGTTGTTTTTGGAGGGCTTCTAGTGTCCTGGGCCAATCGTTGTAAGCCTTGGATTTGACGGAGCCACACAGGAAATAATCCCAGAGGGCTGAATATGGCCAGTTCAAATCCCCTCTCAGGGAGATGAGGCGCCTGGGGAACTTTTCTATCTAAAAACTCCATCTCTCTTACTGCTTTTTGGTCAGTTGTCTCGAACCAGAACCCGAAACCACGTCGACGGGACGAATCAGACGTCGTCCAATCTTCCCCAATCAAATTTAGGCAAGAAAACCTCTGATTCATAGCTAAATAACGCGTTTAGTTGACCTCGATCCCATTTCTCAAAATTGCACACCATATCTGAGTGAAGAGGCTACTCCCTGCGGTTAGTCTCACCCCAATACTGCATATTCTGCTTATTGGGGCTAGATAAAAAAGTTGGCCATTTTTCATTAATTTGAGTTTTTTTAACTTTTGTTATCCATCGGTCCACCCTGATATCCTTGATATCCACTTTTATGACAGGTGAAGAATCAAGATCGTAAGAATATGGACAACCACTCATTTTTGGGCCCACAAAATCTCCTCGGACACAGATTCAGCTTCGACTCTCTGGTCAATCAATACCTAGGGTTTGAGGTACCAAAAATCCCGGCAGATGTGTTTCACTTTATCATTATGTGCCCGGGTACACGTATCTTCGAAATGAACATGTTGCAAACTGGCTCAACAGTCGGCAGTAAATATATACTACTGATCAATGATTCCATATTAAAAGAAAACTTGAGCCTTTGTTACTCCTGAAAAACCAATATCAGTAACAAACGAGGTCAAAACCAAATTTTGGTGTTTTCAAATCAACTGTTTATTCACAGGAACACTTTGCCACTCGCAGGACGATAAAAGTGGTTTTTTAACAAGCCATGAACTTGAAAAAAGTATCAAATGGGAAAGATTTATCATTTGTGATCATTAGGAACATACTAGAATGATCGACCCGCGATTGACTTGTGCCAGTAGATTGGTCATCGGGATCCAAGATGGATTCAAATAACGCGAGCATACGCAAGTATTCGATTCATCAGGCCATCAAAAGAAAGGCAGTGAATCATGTTCATCAACCATCAAACGATTGAATTCTGTCATCAAAAAAGAACTCGAATGAAAGATAAGTGAGAAAATCTTAGATTTAAAAAGCCTCAAAGTGATTGATAATTTACAAATGAAAATTGAATAATTAATAAAATCAAGCATTAAGAAATGATTCCAACATAACTGCCGCTTTGACTGGTTTGATTTAACACTCGCAAGTTAAGACTGACCGACGATTCGTTTCTATTCGTTTTGAAATGGTTACTTGTATTTCAGAATGGCAGAGGAGGGGGCACTAGTGATATACAAGTTTGTGAATTCGATACTAACGTGCATTTCATTAACACACGTTTGAGTCACAGTTCAACATTATATCGCCAGAAAAAAAATTGCGTTGATCTCAATAAAAATTGACTGATACTGGCTTTTCAGGAGGAATAAGGGCTCATGTTTCCCTTTTAATGTTAAATGATACAATCAGTATCATTGTCTACGCCCGACTTTTAACAAACCAATCGAAACAGAGGTCCTGTACTATCTTTTAGCCTTACGGACAGGAGGTAAGGACTAACAAATACTCTCGAAGAAATAATGTGATGATTTGAGAAGGAAATGGTCCGTCATGTTATGGGCTTATCATTCGATAGGACCAAAGGAGCGAAAATTCAATATGGGTATGCGATAGACTCTTGAGCATACTACACAATCATCAAACATTTTTTAACCAGCAAAATATTGATGAAAATTGAAAAGAAACATTTTTTTCAAGTACTTGGAGGAAAAAAGGAGTCTGCAACGTGGAGTAGAAAGCTAACCAATTCAGGAGGCTTTTAACAAGTAATTATTTAAATAGAGACGAGCCCGTACCCGAGTCTTTGCAGTCGGTATAAAAGAAGGGAATTTGTGGAGCGAAGAAAGTATTGCGTTTGGAAAAGTGCATCTCTTTTAAGATAATTAATTAAAACATGAATAAGGAGCTTGTCTTTAAATATGGAATAGGGATGAGTTTAAGGATGTTGAGAGAATTTTAAAAAAGAACGACATGAAGCCACATTATTCCTCGGCTGACGATGGGATTAATGCAAGCTGATGACTGCATATGCTCCACTCTACGTTGAAAACAGTAATCTGACTAAGAAATAAGTTCGCGGAATATTTTAATTTGAAATAATTATGACGGATCGCATGGAAAAAAAGCAGTTGTATGTTGTTCTGGTGAAAAGGCCTTCCGAGAATCTACCTAAAGGAAGTTTGAAACGCGATTTAGGTTTTATGCGCGATGAAAAGGATGTGAAGGAGCAATGGGGAGCGGCATTTAGGGGGTTTTCTCGTGTACTCCGTTGTGGAGAGTTGAAAACGTTGAAAAGGGACTTCCCCATGAAAATGTCGGTATGAATAGGAGAGTGGAAGAGAGAAAATGAAAATCAGAGGCTTCGGGTGAGTGGGGGGAGGGAAACTGATGCAAATATGGGCACTTTACCCGTTGAAAGGAGGCAAAATAACGGGAAGGATCCAATTTAATTTCGCTCCCCGAGTTCGAATCCGAAAAGCCGCAGGAAGTGGTTCGGGCGAACTTGTCTTAACGTGCCATTCAAGTGTAACGCTGTAATGAATATGGCAGCGCGGTACTGTGGAGGAAAAAGCGGGACTCTTTTTCGGAAGAGAAAGAGAAAGAGGAAGGGGAAAAAGTCATAAGAAGGTAGGTAATTGAAGGAAGGTGCGTACGTGAGTGTAAAAAGGCGAGTGGGTGTGTGAGGACCGGCGACACTCGACGTAATAAGCAGTCGGTGCCCTCATTACTAACCCCTGTCAGGACTACTTCCCCTTTTCACCACCACGGGTCTCTTAATTAATTAACGAAGTAATTACCGACGGGTATTCAACATTTTATGCGGGGGAGGTCGCGCTCCGCTCGGAAGGTTCCTTTTAGAAAAGAAAAGGAGTTACGCTTTCTTGTCGCACGAGGTCGCTAATACGAGAAAGGTTAAGGGATGGCGGGTTAAGAGAAGGGGGAGGCAAGTATTAGATGGCAGGGTTCTCATTACGACGTCGGTTTTCGCATTGTTTTAGGGGGCGGCGCACTGGGGTAGGCAACGACCCGCACGACTCGCAGGTCTTGAATGCGCTCGAAAGAAACAGCTTCCCAGTCAACCCTGCGTTTCCCCTTGGAACTGATATAAAAATTAATCTTATTCTGAACCAATTAGAAATTCAACGGAAATGCGCCCATTCGAGGAATCACACTTCAAATTTGTCAAAAATTAAAAATTCTACCAAGTTTTTTTTAAAATTTTATTTTATGAATATTTCTACTATAAATAACACGAAATTGAATAACCTAACTCTGAATTCCTGTGTGAGGGACGTTCGCTAACCTATTTCACGTTAAACTTGAGAGAGTTTGAGAGAAAATTCCATAATTCCGGATTTTGAAAAATAATTTCAAAAAGTGAAGTAAAATACAAATAGAGAAAACTACAGGGCATTAGGTGGGAAAAAGGTAGTTCCCGATTTCCTATTCATCATTTTGTAATTTCATTTATTTAATTTGAAAAATTAATAAAATTATTGATTAAAAAGCTTTTATACTGTTGATCGGAGGCTAAAGGTACCAACAAATCTTCACTCCTTCAAAGATTGTCTGTTTTGTTGTATATTTACACAATTCTCCTCGCCCATCTCTCTATCCCACGCTCCCAAGAAAACAACAAACAAAAGGCGGTCTTGTTTAAGGTTCTCTATCCACTCACAATACTTGGTCTATTGAACTTCACATAAAACGACATGTATCCGATAAATTATTCAAGAACATATGAATACACATCTTGTCAAAGACACTCAGCATGAGCGTTACACTCGTTTGAGCCAGGTTATGTATTCAGTGAGAAAAGCAAATTTTTTTTCCAACAATCCAAAGCAAAAATATCTCACGTTCAAGTGGATTGAGGCTAAAGACAAGTTTTTGCCTAATATTTTGCTGGATTTGCGTGAGGGCGAGCTTGTAATTTTATTAAACCGCAATTTTATTTAGTCAAGGCGGGATTTATTTTGTTCATAAACCGATTGGTACCTAAAGAATTTGTTTAATCTATCATCAAGCAATAGCATACCATTAGGGGTAGCTTTCATTTATTGTGCGGTCGGAAACGAAGTGACCCTTAAATTTTAGCGGATTTTTAGCGAAGAAATATGTGAACAGTGGATATCATTCAGACATGGCGATTGGTGTAGGAGAATAGGGAAAGAAATGGAGAATATGATGCGGGGCAATGTATGAAATTTAGTAGCCTATCGATCAATGGAAGGATGGCGAGGGAGACCGGGCGTTTCCCAGACTGCGCGGGGAAATGTGCGCAGTCCTTCCCGCCATCTTCGTCGTCTGCCGGGGGAGTTCAGCTGAAGGGTAAACAAGGTGAATGCGAAAGAAAAACGGGAGTAGAGAAAAGGCTGATAGAGATCGTAAGGGAGAGTTGTTGGTGTTGCTAATTATCGGGTGATCGAGTTCATTAGAGAGGCAAATAATTTGCTCGGAAAGATGTCAACTTGACGAAGTTTAAAGGATAAAAGAATGTTTGATCAACCACTTACCGCCCTTGGGGTCGAGTTGATAAGGTGGGATGCCCATATGGGCGGGGGGTGGTTGGCTCAAGGGGTCACCGTTGTGGCAGAAGAAGGGTAGTCCGCTCCCAGGGTGACCACTCGCCAGCCCCATCTTTCCCGCCTGAAACAAACAAAATGATAATGATTAGATCAGCCTGTTCGAAAGAGCAGCAGTATAGGACAATTTGGAGAACATTTATTAGGTGAATGGTTCAGGTGAATGAAGGAGCGTGCCTGTTTAGCGATGGTGATGATGTCACGAAGCACCAAGAGGTAGCTTGGTTCGATCGGTTCGGATTCCATCCACAACAAAGCTTTCTGCAGGTGACCAACCGCTTCGGAAGAAGACGGAATGGCTTCACCTCCTTCGCGGTCTTCTCGAGGTTCGGTTTTGACCGGATCGGTGGTCGAGGGAAGTTCGCAATTGTTCGAATTAGCCCAAATTTTGATGTCGTCTTCGGAGACGTCAAAACCCAAGTCGTGAGAGATCCATTGCAACTCCAGCAGAAGGAGGCGGTCTTCTTCACTGGGCAGAGGTGACGTGGAGGACGACCAACACCGGGTGAACGTGTCAGGTCGGACGTTGAGCCAGGCCTTGTGCAGAAGAGGGAATGCTTCCTTCAGGCTGAAATTGGACAGAAAGTGGGGTATGGACAACCAACGCGGTTGTTCCATGGCGAGGTTGTTGAGTAGTAACATGGCGTATCGGGTTTTGAGCTCTGATCTCAGCAACGTCATGTCCAGTTTGGTCGTGGTGTTCTCCTCCGGCGTATACAACACTAGCTTGACCTTACCATTGGACGTCACACAGTCTGCAGGGGACGGCAAATAGTCAGCCTTTTCCATAACAAGGACAGCACCGGATTCGTTGAGAACGAGAGCAGCAGGAGCGAATTCCCTGTGGAACCACCAGGAGAACACGCCAGGGGTTATACGGCCCACACCACCCCCCGCGTACACGACTGGCTGACTCAGCATGTTGACGTACTTGAGAGATTCCGGAGTGTATTCTTTCCCGGTGATCAAAATCCTCGTCCGATGTCTACCCGATTTGTTTCCCGCCATCATCAACCAAATCCTGTCGTCCGGCGCTTTTCGCAACATGTTTCGGTCAGGTAGGCTCGTCCAGTCGAATTCAAACGCCAAACCGGTGTAGATTTGGTCGTCCGTGTACTCTTCCAAAATAGTCGATATGTCTTGAGTCTTGACAGGAGGTGGCCGCTTCACCTGAGCGGAAAACTCCCTCAAACCGAACTTCAGAGCCCATTTCAAAATCCATTCATCGTGAATCTTCTTGAGATCACTCTCAGCGCTGCCTAACCTCTTCGCTAGAAGGTTAGCTTTCTTGACAAGATCTGCGATAGTAACGTTGGCAGTCCTGGAGCCTTTGTCCTCATCAGCCCTGCGCGAATACCACCTGTACAGGGCCCGTTCGACGTCACACTCGCGAAACGATCGTTTCGGTTCTTCAATTCTCTTCTTGGGAACGCGTTTTCGTAGTTTTTCTAAAAGCCGGCTCGACGGCCCCCGGCCAATGCGTGACTTTTTCCGTTTCATTTGAGGTTTCCCGTTGGCACATTGACTGGATTTTTCTTTGGTTTGATGGGTGGGAGAGGGGGCTGAAGTCTGGTTGGAGTTCTCCTCTTCCATAAGGGCTTCGAGTCGTGAGAAACGCTATTTATTTTCAAAATACGATATTCATTCTTGAGAAGTGGTTGGAAAGGGGTGGTTCAAACGGGGAGGGAGCGAGAAAGAGGGCTGGGGGTGGGAAGGGGGTGAAGCCGAATCGGCCCCGACGCACCGGCCAAACGAGTCAAGTTTGAACTAAACGCACGGACGCACCGGACAACCGCGACGCTCGCGCGCTGGACGCACCGAGGCACCGCCAGAAGCCGCTCTGGGGAAAGAACCGGCGACAGAGGGATCGCAGCGCACGATGTGCTCTCTCTAAAGACACTCAGGCAACTGAGTTGAAATATAAACTAGTCGCAGAGCCAGTTCAAAGTTTGGTGAGCAAGAGAGAGAGAGCGAGACGGAACGAGAGAGATAGAACGTTTATAATGCTCTGTGTGTGTGCGGGTGCGCCTTTGATGGTGCTACATCAAAGGGACTTCAAAGCTGAACAGATATGAGAGAGAGATAGCAAGCCTGGCTTTGATCTACAAAGGGGAGCACGCCACCGAAGTTAAGCGGATATCTACTCTTCCCCGCACCTCACCCCCCCTGGTGTCTCCCCCCTCCCGTACACCCCTTTTTGCATCCTCCCTCTCCACCGCGCAACCCATCCCTAACTGACGTAACTAACTTATATCATACAATCATGTCCTTTGTGTCAAAGGGAAAACAATTAAAGCCCGAATAACTTCACTCCGCCCATCATTCCCCCGCCCCGCCCCACGCTTGCGCCACCCTCTTTTATTCCCATCGCTCCACCCTTCCAATTTATTTTCCCCACCCGGCGATTTTTCACTGCTTTTACCGTCGAGAAATCGGTGGAAATGTCTCATTTGTCGAAAAATACTCAATTATTATTGAGTTTTGATTTTCTTTTTTAATTGTAACGTTTTGGTTCTACATGGATTTTTATTCAGTTTTATCCGAAATCGTAAATCGAGTTTCAAGGTAGGGTGCAATGAGACGAAACGTAGTGTCTGGAGTAATAAACCCGATTGGAAGACAAAGAATTGCGTTGATACAATATTTCTTTCCCGAATGCACTGAAGCACGACTTAATGGAGGAACATCAAGCAAATCCGATTGATGATATCGCGATAAGATTCAGCGGTATCAGATGAAGGGAAAAAGTTTTCAATACGTCATTTCACAGTTGTGATTTCAAGACAACCGAAGTAAAAGCCGAAAGAAGATGAAAGAGAGCGAACATGAAAAGTCGAAGAAAGAGAAAAAAAACCGACGGAGAAGAGGGAAAAGAGAAATTTCGTGGACAGAGAGGAAACTGACAGGTCTGGGGAAGGTGACTGAAGGTAGGACGTGGTTAGGGAATGGAGGGGGGGGGGGGTTCTGGGGGCGGACGAACGGCCAATAGGTGCCCGGCGGCAGTGCGCATAGTCGCCAATCCCGCCTTCGGCCCCCGTTCGGAGTCCGATATAAATAAAAGCTCAACTTTAGTTGGGGGCCGACTCACCCCCTCTGGCGCCCCGACACACCTGTTGGCGACGGAGCCCACGTGATGTGCGCGGGAGAGCTACTCGCGCCAAATACTTTTAAAAATAATTAAAAAATTATTTAAAAAAAAAAAAATTGAAAGAAAATAAACCGTACAACGAAATAACGCTGCCAGGTGGGTCAATCACGCAACAGAATTGCAAGAATGAATGTTAATTGAGGCGTTTAGAATCAAAACCAGACAGATCCATTTTTGCAAATTTTACAGAAGAGACAAAAAACCGAAAATTCCATTTCACGACTGAACATGAGCAGCTGCCGTGGTCATTATAATTTCATCGTGTGCATCTCTGTAATCACTAACACACTGACAGTTACGTTGCTTCAGGTTGCTTACGTAAGCAGAAAATGGCGATTTTGTGTTGGATCTGACTGGTTTTGACTCTAAAACTTTATTTTTCGACCAAATTGGTCGTTTCAAAGCTTTTTCTTAGGCTTTTGTTAATAACGTGTATTCAGAAAAGGGACATTAAACTCAAATTTTAACTCATTTTACTAAGAAAAAATACTGTATTTTTACCAAAAAAATGCGTAGAATTTTTTCAACGAAATTGCGAAATTTTTGCGTAATTTTAGTATGTAAATATTGGAGCTGGTTGCTAAAGAATTTTTTTTTTAATTTGATCAGCACAGGAACTGAGTATTAAAGAAATTCAAAATAGTCTGGCTTGATTAAATGAAGGCATTTTCGTTAAGGTCCTCATTGTCACTGTGGTCTTCTGTGTTGTCCTCCCTTTCCACGTTGTTCTCACTCGTACTGTTCATTGCAGATGAATAGAAACTCAATGCAGGATTCTCCCTCCAATCCTCTCCAAAATGTTTTTGTAGCAAGCGATCAACATCTCGTAGCTTCAAAGGGTTTACAACTTGACTAGTGGCATCTGGCGGACGCCGTGAGAAACGTCAATGGATCTGACTGGTTTTGACTCTCAAAGAATCTTCCATGAATCTTCGTCGTACATTTTCAGGTGGATCTAACTGCATTTGAAGCAAGAACGTTTAGCCATGGGTAGAAACCTACTTGAACTTGCAAAATTCATCAAAAAACCCATTTTCGAAAAAATGGGATTTGTCTGGTTTTGATTTTAAACGCCTCAATTTACAGATTCCCACGTTAACGCTTATCGAATGATGGAAAAATTTTCCTTAGGACATACCTAAATTATTATTGTGTCCAGTTTCTCCCAGGAAGGACATACGCACGAAGCTAACTTCCAACAAAATGTGCCTCACAGAAACGTTTTCCCCCCTTCTCTTCCAATTTGTTGTCTTTTCCTCAAAAGAGCCGCATTTTTTTCAATTCTTGAGTTTTCTCGAATTTGAGGATACCGTGTGAAGAAAAAAACTGAAGGGTTCCTCTTTTTCAGGTGTCAAACCAGAATTGTTTTCCAGTTTAATTTGCTCGGGTTGAACGATTGAAACATAAACGTGAAAAATATTACCAAATCACGGAAATTTTAATAATTTCAATCACCTATACAAACCACACTACTACTTGAAATTTGGTTGTTAACATTCATGTCAAATTCGAATTTACGCTTTTAAAATTTTTTTTTAAGAGAAGAAAATGTAAATTTGCAACAGAAAACTTGATTTGCGTAAAAAAGTTACTGATAAAAATGTTATTTGTAATAACATTTTCATCACAATTTTGGTTAAACATCAGGAAGTTGGGAAATTGAACGCTTTTTTCAGCGGTATCTTCAAAATTGAGAAAACCTAGCAAACGAAGATATTACGATTAAAAATGAGAACAAAAACATTTAAAAATAAATTTTAATCTTGAATAACTCGGAAAAGAAGGCCTCGAAAAAAAGTTTAGGAGGCATTTTTTGTCAGAAATAAGCCGTGGAATTTATACGGGTCGAATCTGAAGAAACAATACATGAAGGCGACTGGAAAATCAACCACCAAACTGCAGTAGCATCTACGGTCATATTTTTTCAAGTTTCATTAAAATCTAGGATAAATTCTTCATGTATTAAACCATGTTAGATACGGTCATAGTCAACAAGATAATATTTTTTTGAAATCATAAGTACAACGAGCCGATGACGGTTCAAGTTTCAGTCAGTAACACGATAGTAAGCCCGTACTGTCCTCACACAAAACGCTGCAAATTAGTTCATAACAGTTTATTATTGAAAGTTTTCGAGAAAACGTATCTTTCAAGTGTGTAAGTTAAGGGCCAATCTATATAGAAAAAAAAACTTTCTTTTTGAAATTCCTTTTTGACTCAACAGAACCCACTTCTAGTGAGCGGCAATCGTTTCGGGACCAGCCTGAATCGATTCAGTGTCTGAATTTGAGTGGAATAGCATATTAAAGAACCCATTTTCGAAATTCACATCCACTATAACCTGCTTTCGTTAATGGCTGATAAGATTTGAGGAACTAGAAGGACCAATAGGTACTCGGAATCACAGCAGTATTGAGATTTTTAGAGAAATTCCCATTGCCCAAAACGCCGTATTGGGCGGACGGACATTTCAGATCGCTGCTCTACATGTCTTGATATACAAAATGTAAAATTTTTTGGCTAATCGGCTAGCAGGGTTGTATTTATAGAATATGAACCCTAAGAAATACTTCCATATCTCCCTTTACGTTCCCCCTTACATGCGAATACATCTTGTGAAATCACGATCTCGTACGGAAATTCTTGAGATGAAACCAGAATTCGTGAGATTAAAATGATCGTAATAGGATTCAGCTGCGCATTAACGTCAAAAATAAGATATTTTTGTCGTTCACTCTCTCCCAGTCATGTACTTTATATCGCGGTATTCATCCGAGTTACTCTTTTCTTCGGGGATAAAGTTGTGCTAGTTGGGATATTTCCTTTCCATTTCCCGTGGCATATTGGAGGTCGTCAGAGGTGATTTTCAGAGGAGGGAAAAAAGCCGCAGAGGGAGAAAAGTAAAGTCGTAAGCTGTTCAGAATCCGCAACTCGTTTATTTAGTTAGTTCAACCGATAAATTATGTCTGCAGGGGAGTCGTAATGAGGGACCTCGGGGGTACGACAGTACGGGGTTCAAGGAGGGGTGAGAGAGGGGTGGAGTGGGAGACGAAGGGAGGGGGAAGGCATATCGACGGGGCGGGCAATTTCCCAGTTCAATCTCCCGTAAGAGCTCCGGAAGGTCCCTAAAGGGTTGTATTCGTGCGGAAACCTTCGGTAATTGGCTTCGGGAGCAAAAGAGAAAAGGGATTGGCGACGAGAACGTGGAACGGGATTGGCGGGAGGGGGGTCCTCCCAGGTGAAATTATTATTCCCGCAAAATCCCCCATCGGACGTAACTGCGGTCTCTAATCACGCGTTCGCATTAAAATGGTCGATTTTTTTCTTCTTGAAGAAACTTCGTTAAGTTGGTGGCTTTGGACCGCTATCAAAGGGAACCAGCAGATCATCCAAACTCAGATGAGGCAGATCGACTCGGCTGAACTGGAGCCAAAATTCAAGATTAGAGACACGAAGATTGAGACGAACGCCGAGAATGTTTTGCGGCTGCTTTGAGGTCGCACATACTGAAGATACCAATCGAGACCTCAAACTCAAAGAAATAGTTCAAAAAATAGAGAAATCCCAAATTGGCATAAAATGTTTCTGAACATGAACTGAATGTATCGAAAACTCAATAAGAAAACATACAGAATAGGTACAATATCGATTTTTCTTCGCCTTCAAATGCAAATATTCCGTACGTTGTATTATCATCGCGAAAACATGGTCATAATCAGGAAATCTTCACTCAGTTTGTAACGAATATGGTAGAACACATGTGGCGTGCGAAATTACTAATTCAATACTTCAATTCCGTGTTTCCATATCCCATGTTGAAAGGATTGAAATTTAAATTTATTGAAAAAATTCGAATCTTTCGGATTGGCACATGATTAAGGTCCATCGCAGTGTTTCTACTCATAAAAGTTCCGTCTTTTCAACAAGAAGAGGCTGAAAGGTTTCACAGACATGTAGATTTGTCAATGGAATCATTGACTCTGGGGAGATGCAATATGTTCGCTGACTATATTTACAACCTTGTGTGAGATCCAACCTAACAATGTGCGATCGACATGGCCTTCTTCCTTTTGACAGGTCTATTTCTCTAGAGAATTGGCAGACTTTGGATGAAATTAAATATTTAACAATGGTTGATTATTCATTAGAACAAGAGTAAGAGGATAACAGTGGAATGGATTATTCCGGACTCATTCAAAACGATTCAACGTGCAAAATTTAGAGGAAAATGATACTCCACATGCCTAGATACCCAAAAATATCAAAAACCCACCTTCAAAATAGGTAGGTAGGTACCCATTTGAACCATACCCATCTCCAATGAACGCCAATCAGTTCAGAATCTGTCTCAATGGAACACATTATTACCCATTCTCCACAAATTTGGGCCAATCCTCAAAACCCCGCTTTAAAATACACATTTTGACATCATGTCACCGTTGGTACCTAGTTATCGTCGGAAGACCCCCATTAATCGAATCTGCGTCCAAAATCCAGTGGAAAATAATATATTTCTTTCGTCAGGGTTGCCAATCGTAAACCAATTGTCATCACAATCAAATTTAGCCTCAGAACAATAGGGATCATTATAAAAATTTTTTTAAATTTTTTTATTTATTTCTACGATGCATCATACGTTATGTGGCCCATAAGTAACAGTATTCTGACCTTACGTTCTATAAAAATGAAGTTCAATGTGCCATCTCATGTGGTTTAGTCATCTTCAGTCTCCTCATGAGGTTGTCGACAAGCATTTTTCTGCTTGTGCTTTAACATGTCCTTCTAGGTGCTCCACTTGAGCGGAAATCTATTTTTTGATGCCTTTTTCTACAGACTCTACTTCGGGTGTGGAGCCCTCGAGCACTGCTTACCAGAATGCCATGAAAGCCAGAAATTCTGGAATTATTGTAAGATTTCTCAATTGCTGCCCCACAGCTGTGCCCCATATGTCTATACTGGCTTCAGGACTTGATTGTAGAGGGTCAGTGTATTCTGGATAGACAATTTCCTGTTTAGATTGTTCCAGAGTTCAGATTCCTGTTTCCTGTGGTGTCATCTGCAAAAGTAGCGATCGTGCTACTCTCAATTACAGGCAGATCACTGGTCTAGAAAGGTATAAAAGTGGGCCAAGTATGCTGCCCTGTGGAACACCAGCTCTAATAAAGCTCAGAACAAGCGTTGTTTTGCTGGATTCGGAAGTACTTTCTTGTAAAGTATGAGTCCAGCATGTGAACGTAATGTGCCAAGCATGATGAAAATGAGTGAAACACAATACAGAATCATGATAGTAAATCATGTCAAAAATCGGCTTAAAAAGGGCCTTTATCGTCCGAGGCAGTTTTTGCGTTCAAAGTTTTGTTGTTTGATATAAAACGAAACGAAATTCCAATAACGAGCTCGACTATCGATCATGTGGGGGAGTGAATTGTGGTAGATTCCTAACTAAGTAGTAAAACAGTGAAAAGAAACACGTGAAGGTTGAGCGGGCGAGCCTTTTCGAACACCGAACGGACCACAGATTGGTCCTCCGCTCCACTTCTTTTTTTCAATCCTTGCGGCCATCTGCTTAGCACTCCACAACCCATTATTCCCCCGGACCACTTGAACTAATCTGAAAATCAATAGAACAACCGCAACAGGACAACTGGAGGCTAAGTACCTGCGGTTTTCCCGACGAAGGCGCTCTCTTTTTCTCTATAACGCCCGAACGTTGGTTTTTTCTTCTTTCTCTTTTGGTCAAGAGAAAAGGCGAGTCGTCAGTTGGTGACGAACGATTTTCCGGTTGAGAATTCCCCGTTGACGAAAAACTCCGCGGACGAAATTGTTGATAACTGCGAAGAAAAACGATAATGCAACGCAGGTTCAGCGGCCTCCGTCCAAGAAGGGTTTTTTTTCCTCACGATTCAAAAGTTCCCAGACTGTTTCTCTATAAGATGCCACACTTGAAGGGATGTAATTAAGTGATAAGTGTAATAAGTGACTTTTAGTCACTAAAGTATGACCAGGGACATCTCGGAAGTTCTACTTCCCTAGGTTCAACGAGAAGTGGCGGATTTACGTTTTAGAGTGTGTAGTAATGTCTAAATCGTCAGTTAATCACATAAAAAGTCCGGAAAACCGAAAAATACTGCTGGAACGATTTACCTAACTGGATTGATTTTCAGGCCGAACGAAGGCAAAATACAGGTGGCACGCCGATTGCTGCAAACGGAATTTTTAGAAATTGGGTTTGAGAGTTTTGAGGCGTTTCAAGTTTTATTTTCCGGTACATGTTGTGCGCCGAATCGATTGAGAACGAACCGATTACCTCATTCTGCCACCTTTGGGATAAGAAACTCCCATTTTGTCCATTTTTTCTGCCTTCAATGGAAAACATGCATTCATCCGCGATTGCCCTCAACTGACCCATTGAATATATACATGAGTATGACAATGGGTCATGCCCGCCTGTCAAAGTACCGCAGATAAGAAGGTACTAGTAGATACAAGGTACGAGATAGAAGGTACGCAGGTAGATAAAATAATGCACATTTCAGAAACAAAGTAATAAATTAGGTGACTGTATTAGTACACAGTTGACTATTTAAACTGAGTATTATCATATTTTATGTCATTTCATTTCTTTTCCTTTTTCATTTACTTTGTGTCATCAATTGTCCCAATTGAACTTCCAAACCAACTCAGCCCTATAACTCCAGGCTGCCTGACAAAATCACATTCCCTCTCGAGCGAAGCACATTCTGGTTGATTCTGAAGGTAGAACAAATAGATGGTATATGACTCCTAGTGGACACCCTCTAGACTACAATTCTATCGGGCTTCATTGATCCAGTATCAGGGCACTGGATTCAATAAGATTCAATACTGAATGTGTGACGGGAGTTAACTGGTATCATCTAGAACCATTAATCGTTGAGGAACAATTAGATGAGATTTCCCATATCGTACATTCAATATTTTCAGTTTCATTTGTGAATGACACATAAAATATATGAGCAAAATACTTCCACGTTTTCTCCGAAGTCCTCTTTTCAACGTGACTGGAAAGACCGAAGAGGAAAATAGTGAGTGAAGGAGCTAGAGTAAGAGGAAAACAGCGAGTGGTGTCCCGATTCATTCCAATCGATTCAGCCTCCAACATTAAGTGAAAAATGACACCACTTAAGCCTACCGACCTATTTTGAAGGTGGGATTTCGAGATTTTCGGGTACCTAAGCATGTGGGGTATAATTTTCCACTAGGTTTTGGGCGCTGAAATCATCGATTCCAAACTATGGCATGAAAACATAGGTCAAGTATTAATCAGTATTATACCGTGGTTTACATATTCTATACAATGGGGAATATCAGTTCCAGTGTGGGGGCGATGCCTTTAAGTCTCAAGCAGGTAGAGTTCTTGGCATAAAAAATGCACGATGATCACGAAAACTGTATTTACGAAGCCTGTCCCTCTCCAGCACTTTCCTGAAGATATAGGCCCTCCACACTGGCTCCTACACATTCAAACGCTATCGTGGAAGCGTATTCAGCTTGACACACCATCCTGCCTCCAAAAGGGGAGAACTCGAAAGGACGAATCTCATTCACTGATTCAAATTTCCCTAATGATCGTCGAAACTTGGGGTCGCGCACCGATCATGAGCAATTCACAACCCCCAGCGCGCGGGGTGGGCTCGAAAGGCTAAATCCAATTCACAGAACTGGTTGAAGGTTTAATGAGAACTGCGATCCTTTTACGCGGACCTCAAGCCTTTCCCGCGCACAACAAGATTCCCTCCCCTAAAGTTTCTCATCTAATTTTGAGTAGGTATTTGCATGCAAATAGAGGACGCTCTCCATCCCTACCTTACACCGTCGGTAACCATCACCTCGCACGAGCGCCATATAGTCCACGTTAATTAACTATGCCGGCACGTTGGGTGGTTAGCGTGCTCGGCATGTTCTTCAGACGAGTAGGGAAAAGTTTCTCGGGAGGGAAAATTTCGAGAGAAGTTAACGAATATCTAATTATTTCGACACACCACGTAGACTTTCCCACAGGCGAAGGGCGTGGAACCGTGAAGGGTCTCTAATTTATTACCAACGTGCGCGCACCGTAAATGTCGAGGAATATTACTTTCAGCGGTACCGTCCGTGAAACAGTTACAAATTGATAAAAAGTCGAGAAACAGACCAATAAGAGATATTGAGCGTATTTCACAGCAGTTCATTGCAAAATGAAAAATTAGTTCAGCGGCTAAGAAATTCCCTTCAAAATAATTCATCAATTCCATCCAAAACCCCACACTGTGTCGGAGAAGTGTGATAATATATTTTATTTATTTTTCGTTCCATTTTCCATCCATTCTTTTCTCTATTGCAAGAAGTAAATCTCTAGGTTCATACGCAACATATTGGTTTTGCCCTTGATCTTCATGTTAAACGTACCTACATTTTTAGGCGAAAAGCAATGTTCGCGATAGGATCAGCCTCAAGTCTCAATAACTGCATGCTTTCGTGCTTTCCTCATTTATTAGGGTGTAAGGACAAGGTTGAGGAACAGTTTCATTTATGATCCAGCACCATCTGGGTACTCCTAAGTACATAAAGGACCCCGAGCTGAGTTACAGCTGGTAAAAAAACATAAGCAGAGCTCGTTGTAAGATGTAGAATTGACTTCAAATCGCAGATTGCCGAGGGAAATTTCAACTTTATCATCTGTAATTAGGTTCAGGAAGAAGATGTCACCGTATCGTAGCTCATGGTCATATATTGGTAAGAGCAATTTGGTTAACTGCTTTTGGCGGGTAATGTGGCTGTGGAATTATTGAATAGATGGGATTGACGAGTGCTGGGTTGTTCATTGTAAAAGCCATGTCTCACAGGAAGGCGTTGATACTTAAATTCAATATTTATTACGCATCAGTTGAGATGAAGAATACGCAGTGAAGAGTTCTGGTATAAGGTATCGAAAAACCTGCCGAGAAATAGCCATACTTATACTTAATGTTTTTGATACAAATGTGCAGTAAATGACTATTTTTGAAATAATACATTTCCAAATTCAAATCTAAACCTAACGCAGAAGGTGGAGCCACGGCAGAGAGCAAGCAGTGGTGAAGTCGATGAGAGAAAAGTCAGTGGTGAAGGATACGGAGAAGAGAAAAGTCAGCCATGAAGTCTACGGAGGAGGGAAAAGTCAGTGGTGAAGGATACGGCGGGGACGTTGAGGCTACGAGCCTGAACGGAGAAACAAGAGGTGATAGACGGGATGACGCATAACCAACCAGCCTCTCATTAGCGGAGCTCCGCATCGGATGAAGGATAACTGACAAGGCCGCCGCCAGGGCGCCTCAGGTCGACGAGCTTTAGTTGGCGATTCAACCGACAGAGTTCTCCTCGACCGCATTTACATAACACTCGGTCTCCGCCCGCTCTAGCGCCGAAATTCACCTTTCCCACCCCGTTGAGACGCCAAACCGCGGATTTCACACTAAAATATCTCTAATAATTTTAAACATAAATAATTCAAAACTTACAACCAAATTGTACATGCCTCAATTCCGAACATGACCAATTAAGTGGAAATTGAAGTGATAATTTATACCTACAAAACTAAAAACAAGAAGAAATACAAATCTGAGATTGAATTTCCTACTACAACTCAAATTTTGGGAAGGTTTTCACTTCTTTGTAATGAATTGAAACGTTAAACCGAACCGATAATTCCAATAGTCCTCAATCATTCGCTGATACGCACATCGTGACGTTCATATTCACGTTTCTATTAATTTGAAGGGAGGTTTTGAAGCGCCGCAAACGACGGAAGAACTTCACTTCACTATCGCAAATGGGAACGCAACGAAACACAGCCATTTGTTTGTTAGGTTCTGAGAAAGCGAATACATTTTGCGAAAACTTGCGGAATATTTCGTGAGGTGTTCTAGATGTTGTGTTTTCCCATTTCTAACAGGAGAAAAGGGCGTTTAAAAAGAATCAACAGGGTTCCCCTCGTCTCTCAATAAACGGAATACTGGTTGTAGATCCAAACCCGTATTTTGTGGAATTTCTAGAGAAAGATTATAGGAAACTAATAAGGTGCCGATTTTTAAATTGTATTAAAATTTTTGTACATCAAAATTAAGGGAACAGAAGAGTGAAAGTGGGAAACAATGCTTCCTTCTAATAGTTTACTGTAAAAGCAGCTACTTTCCTTCAACTTCATATGATTTTTGATAATTCAACTCAAGCCGTCAAGGCCGTAATATTCCAGGTTTTCCATGTAGCCTCATCGTGAACTCTCGCGTCTGAAAAGTGTCTTCAATCAACATAATTCTGTCGTCAAAGCTCCTGGAATTCTCTCCTGGTGTTCCCGTATTTTTATACCAGCCGTTTTTTACCGATCCCAAAAACCACGGAGCCCTCATTCCTCTCAGATCCCTTTGAAGACATTCAAATTAAGGTAAGGCCCCGCTAATAGGCGAACCCATTTATCTCGCTCGTATTTCTCAGGCGCATTTACAAATTTGCTTCTCCCTCGCCTAATTAGCTACCTTTTTTAGAGTTATTTTCTCGAAATAGAATTTCCGTTTTAACCGTAGTTCGTTATATTTTTAAACAAAATTGATCGACCATGACGTGAAACATTACTTGGCTATTTGCTGAATGGGGTTTATTTGATCTAATTGTGTAGATATCCATTTTAATAATTGTATGAAATTGAGATTACCCAAATCGTACATTCATACATCTCCAAATATTCGAGTCTTTGTTGCCAAATTAAAATTTGACAGGCAAAAATGTAATTTTATGGTCCTTACGCTGTATTCAGAGCAATTTTCATCGCTCGTAAGAACCCTACATTCATTAGTGGTGGAGATTTGCTCCTCGACGAATGAACATCATCTAATTCACACACCTACATGTACTTAACACGACTAACAATATGACCGTGTGCGGGCATGCTTAAGACAATATTGCCAAGGAAAAGTGCCATCATCCAATTCAGCAAAGAAAATAACTTCAATTCAAACTAACCGTGACGATTTCACATTTTTGTCGTTCATTTCCACCCATTTCATTTCCATTTTTATCACAAAAGATGAGAGAAATTAGTATAGAATGTTATTCAATCGCACATCGACTATAACCGCTAAAAAGTCAGGCTGACTCGAACCATATGAATGAATGAATGAAAGAAAAGTTTATTCCGGCCAAAATACATTAGAAATTTGATAAAGTAGGTAAATTTACGTTCTAACTGAGGCTACTGAGGGCAGAAAAGGTGAATGATACAACTAACAACTGAACTGGCAATGACGAAAAGCCATAATACTTCGCCGCTGAACAGGTAAATGGGAAAGAGACAGAAGAAGAAATGTAGTAGTAACATGATTGTGATTACTCTTAGTTCACATGCCAATTTTAATATTTAAAAAGGATAACGATTGGACTATCTTGAACCATAATTTCACTTTATAATGTAGTTAATTGAATTGATAACGCCTGCAAAAAGCTATTCACCCCAGCAACCGCGGGACCTTATATATTTATTTAGAATCAAATTTCGATTCTTCTCGAATTTTTCAAGTTTTAGATTTGTATTCTAACATGGGTAATTACTGAATCATTATATTATAATCAACAGAAGGAGAATTTAGTGAGACATTTGAATATCATTTTGTTTTGAAGAGACACACATCTTCATGTTGAAGGGCCTTATACAGGCCATACATTAAATTCATATTCCTATTGTACGTTCAAGTGGCCGTTGAGCGACTTGTCATTTTAGGAGGTTTTGTCGTTTCGCACCGTTTGGACAAGGTTGGAAGGAATCCAACTTGAATAACGAAACCCTTGACGAGCCCTTTTGTCGAGACGGTATTTTAGAAATGAAACTTTCATCCCATTATCTGCCTGTCAACTCTCGTCGGGTCTGTTGTCTGTCAACGGATCGCAGTTTTACTCATAAGCATCACGAGCGGATAGCTGCGTCAAAAACATTCAGCGTCAGACGATTACTTTAGTTCGAAATTGAAGGGAGAATTTCCAGAGGGTGGGGGTGAAGGGAAAAAACCCACCCTTGACGAAATGACTAAGGGAGTGTGGAAAACGAGGAATAAGAGAGATTGTTTGAAAGAAGGAAACGCCCTTCTCCCCGCCTCGACATTTTCCCGAGTCTTCCGTCGGAGTAGATGGGATTACATGATGTAATAAGAAGAATTACAACCCCCGGAGTTCCCCCGTGCAGTTTTACCCCGCGCCGGGCGCCGCTCCGCACTCCGGCGGGGGTCTCCGGGTGCACAACACGTCGAAATCAATGCTCCATTAAGAAGAGCGCGGGATGCGCGGAGGGGCAGCTCTTAATACGAGCCCCGCAATCCACTTTACTCCTTCATCTCGCATCATACACAGATTCCTTTTCTCCTTCGCCATCATCATTTCACCATTCCCCTCCCACTCCAGTCCTCAGAGGAATAGGGCACGAGCTTTTTGTTCCAATAATTATCTCAGGTTTTCCGCTTCAACCCTTAATGTATAGGCACCAACTCCGCCGCTTTTTTTTTTGAGGCTTCAAGATACAAAAAAACTTTTACGACGTTTTCAAGAATGAAAAATTAATTACTTCCCCCGCTTTTGATGTCATCGAACGAAGGGCCACATTCATTTCAACAAAACCGCAGAGGGTTGTTGAGTGATTTCGTCAACATCCTGGTACTTACAATTATTACTGAAGTATTCAATAGCGCGTATTCAACATTTTGGAGAAACGATTCTCAAACCTGTTCAACAATTCGAGCAAATACCTAGTAATTATTTGAGATTTATTGGAAACGACAAGAAATAGGGTAGAAACAACATTGAGAACCCGATAATTCGATTATCTCCTCCGAAAAATGGAATGAAATAGCGTATAGCGAAAGAAATTTATAAAAGAATCATTGGAAATACGAACCCAAATTGCGCTGATTTCATTGAAACTGATCATTTTGTTTAAATCACCATTAGAACAAATGATCGAATATAACGATCATTTGAAGTATCGACGATGTTAGAAACGAATATTTCAGCATTACTTGAGCAATAGTTCCAAAACGTTTTTTCCGAAAAAAAAAAAAAATTTCTGTGGTGATAGGTAGCATCCACATCGATTCAATCTGGATTAATACCCGGTCAGAGAATACACGAAATTTGAACTCCAAATTTTGAAACCGGACTGTTTGGAGCTGAAGAGCAATAAGTTGATAGAAGCCCAACAGCGTTTTTCAAACAATCTACGAAATCTACTAAAAACAAGGGAATTTTTTCCAGAAGAAGCGATTTTTTTTCGTTCCGTCGACAGCTTGAATGGATTCTTTCTTTCGTTTTATGTGAGATCGTTATTTTTCGCCTCGTGTATTCGAGTTAGGCGCGAGGGACTGAAGCGAATGAGCCTTTGGCTCGAGAAAGGCGTCAAAGAATGACGGTAAAAGTTTCACACATTCTCTCGATCTCCTGATGAGACGTTTATTCGTCGAAAGAATCTCGAGAGCGGCACTTTTCCTATAAAATCCGAAGGGAATCTGAATTTCCGAGTCGTAATAAGCCGCGTGTTTTCAATGGAATGGGATTTGAAGAATGTTGTTATCTTGAAACAACATAACATCCCAAGGGCGGTTGAGAGGGGGGAGACGAAACGTTGGATATGAAGGAATTCCGACTACACGAGAACACCGGCGGGAGATGGAAGAGGAAGAGGAAGAGCGGACGGTGTCGGGATATTCGGGGTGCGAGCTCCAATAAGCGGACGGACTGCGGTTTCGACCGGCGACGCGTTTGACCGTCGTCGGCGAGTCGCCGTCGGGTCAAATGCGCTCGGAAGGAATTCTATATTTGAATAAGAGTTATAACATTCCCGATGGGCGGGGCGGGGGATCTACGTTGGGGTGCGGAATGCGCAATATGGGAGCCTCGGGAAATTCCTGGCCGGAATCCACGAAGCGCCCTTGCGGGGGGCTCTTCCCGTCTTGCGCATTAATAACATACCTTCCCTCAACATAAAATAACTCGCCGGCTCCTTCTCCCGCTCCAGACCTGCATCTATCCAACTGGAAGGCCGCAAACCGGCTAAACATCCCGCAAAGTCCCAGGACGATACTCGCAAAGAATCGATACTTGATTCGTATACTCGATACTTCTCACGTATCGCATGAAATGTATCGATACTTTAGAGTACCCCCATTAGAAATCAAAATTACGGTAGCGTGGGAGTAAATTTCGAAATTATAAATAAAAGGCTGCAAATTCCTTCACAGGAGTTGGTTATTCCTCAGATCAAGAGCATGAAGACTCATTCCAATCGATTCAGCGTCAAAAATTTAGTGGAAAATGACACCCCACACGCCTAGTTCTAAGAAATCTCCAAAACCCATGTTCAAAATAGGTAGATAGATTCCCATTTTGAACCATAACCTCTTCCGGTGAACGTGAATCGTTCCGGATTGGATTCAGCGTCCAAAAGTTTGAGTATAAAATTGGTGAGTGGAAACCCACACCTAGATCGTCGAAAATCCATTTTTCAAATAATACATTTCGACCCCTACCCCCCAAAATTTGGTTCGATCGGGTTGACTAGTAAATCGATGTGGACGGCGGACGGACATTTGCTTATAATTGAGACATCTTGAAACGCCCAGAAAAATTTTTTGGGCCGAATCTGAGAGATTGAAATTCTGCATGAAAGGTTGTTTGTTCAAGGAATAACCAACCAAAAAGCTATGAAAAATAGCAATTTTTTTTAACTTCAAAAAGGCAATTTATTCAAGAATGTACTTCAATACGGCAAAATCCTAAAGTCACCATTCTTTCATTTCCCCATACCAAGTGTTCAAGATGTTGGTGTTCCATTTCTTGTCTTGATCAAAATATTCCCAGTTTGTTGGAGGCCTGTACGAGCTATGATGGCCAACATGGATTGGGTTTACTCGACCTCATACGCAGATGCAGCCAGCTTTACCTCATTCCCGCCAGGGGCCATCCGGCGCTAGTGTCTCACTTCCTCAGTAACTTATCTATCTCAAACCAGCGCATTAATTTTTTACACAGTCAATATTACTGGAATTCATTGCAGTAGGTACTACTTCATTGCTTGAAAACTTCAAATTAAAAGTGCGGTAAATTTCGGTTAAATTGTCCTGAAAACTTATCGTTCATCACGTTGGGCCACCCCTAACCTTATGAGCATGAAATTTGATAGCTTCGAACGTCCGAAAGAATACTCCCACAAAACTCGCACTTAATCATAGTCAACTGATGAGAGGACACAAGAATAAACGCTAGGTAACTAACTTACTGCTATTTGGAAACAAAAAATTCGGAATCGGGCGGATTAGCGAGTGATAACAGCGACTGTGAGAGTGCGACACTAGCGACGGAAGGCCCTCGGCGGAAAAGAGACGAAACTGGCTGCTTCTGCATTGGTTGAGTGTTGGGTTCGAATTTCGTAGAGACGAATCAGATTTTGAAACAATACAATTTTTGTAATTTGACCCCATATGGGAAATTTAAATTAAAAATTTTTAATTTACAACCAAAAGTACTTGGTATCAAAAGAAGAACGTACTGAAGCCTAGTTGAATGTACTGGGCACCCGTAGATCTTCGCAGAAAATACAGAATTTTCACCGCAAAACGTTATGTTTAAAGAAAATTTTACAATGAAAATGTGCTTTTTTCACTATTTTTGCATTTGGATTTTATCCACTTGGGGTGATACAGCAATTTTGAACACAAATACGAGTCCAAAAGTCCTTAATTTTGGTGAAGACAAGTCAGATTTTCTGGTGGTAACAACTTTGAATGGATTTTTAAGATATTTTATTCTCCTAAAACTACAAAAAAATAAAATAAAATAACAAATTTCGATTTGACTTTATATAAGTTATTTTGTCAATACTGGCCGAAGTATCGATACCAATACTTATACTGAGATCTGTGGTATCAATACCAGAAATACTTGGTATCAAGATAACGATAAGATTCAATACTTTACTACTTTAAGTATCGTTTATGTCCCTGGTCCAAGGTACTGGGCACCCTTGATCTTAGGAGAATGCAAACTCCGTTTGAGCACCGTGTTTTTGCTGATTATACGTAAGTTCACCGCAAAACGTATGTTTAAACGACATTTTATTTAAAAAATTTGCCTCTTTCGCGATTTGCGCATTTGGATTTTATCATCTCGGGGTGATACAGCAAAATGAGCACAAATACGAGTCCGAAAGTCGGTTCAAGTGTGCGTGACAAACGACGGCGACAGGTTACGGATGATATGATACTGGAGATAAATTACTAAAACCACCTGGTTTCCCATATCGTGCAACCCAAGTCATGAATGTTGAAGAACCTCCCCACCATCAAAGTGAGCAACGGGAAGAAGAACCCCCGATCCGGCAAAATGCTTTCTTCAACAATCCAGGGTCTAGGGTTGATAAATATTCAAAAGACGCCACCCCTTCTCCCCCACTCGAGTTTTAAGTATGCTCTTTTATTAAGAATTTATAAAAATATTCGTATTGGTTCGCCCTCGGCGAAGCCGCCCCCACCCTTGAAACTCTAGTAGGGTAATTTGCCCTCCCGTTGTATTCAACCCCCGTTCGACGTAATCCCCCCCATAACCCCCCCCCCCACCACCACCATCGCGGGGTAATTTGATGAAAGTTGAAGTAAATGAAGGAGACAATCGATATTCGGGCTAAGCATAATTGAAATCCCATGACGTCAGAGCCTTATGTAATATTCCCTGTGAAGTGGCATGGCGAAGCGGAGAATGGCGAGGGTCGACTCACGGAGGACCATATCGGCTCATCAAATATTCAATTTTGTCCCTTCGACGTCGGCTCACATCGGCCATTTCCGGTTTATTCGGTCTCTTGAGCGTTTTCCACGTTGTTTGCATCCATCACGTGACGTTTTGACGCATATCTTACAACCTCAAACATAATGGCGGCAGCAAACGAACTACTTTTCCTTTCCTATTACTCTAAACGATACTTAAATAATTCACCAAAAGTGCAATGCATGAAGCTATGTAAAAAATTAAATATGATTTGTTCAAGAGTTTCTAGACCACTCATACGCGTAATACGTCCCAATAGCCTAGTAGTTAGAAATCTAGTTAACATATTCAGAAATCTCTGAAGGACATCAGGTCTGCAAAATTCCAACATAATTGTCTTCGAGGACTGCTTTACATCACAGTAAGAACACGAGCTGGAACAGCCTGCAGAAGTCCATTTATATCACAGCTCATCATCAGCTCATGTCACTTTCCGATAACATGGTAATCAAGTTTGAAGCTGAGAACACTAGTGTAATGAAAATCGTAGAATCGAAATACCGGGCAAGCCGTCATTGTAAGCTTATCTGCGGAATCAAACAAGTTTACAGTGGATCCGCTGTTGATTACAAACAATTTACGAATCTTATACGATCACCTTCATGGTGATACAGTCACAATTTTCATTAATTTGGAAAAAAACTTATTTGAAGAATTTTGCAGGTGACTTCACCCTATTATTTTACAACTATTTATGTGAGAAATTACGTTTCTGCTGAAAATATGGTAAATACTACTACTATACTACGGCTA
>JADDOF010000086.1:34402-65251 GCA_019603395.1 Cyrtorhinus lividipennis | reverse complement strand
AGTAATATGAACTACTCTGACTGCAACCTAATCGTTTTTATCCCCCTCATGAGAACCTGTTGTCTTCATGCAGTGATAATAAAAATCTGAGTCAGGTTTCCATTCAGCCCAATAAACGTACCCCCCTTGTTTACCTGACCATTATGGCGAGTAATATGAACTACTCTGACTGCAACCTAATCGTTTTTATCCCCCTCATGAGAACCTGTTGTCTTCATGCAGTGATAATAAAAATCTGAGTCAGGTTTCCATTCAGCCCAATAAACGTACCCCCCTTGTTTACCTGACCATTATGGCGGAGTAATATGAACTACTCTGACTGCAACCTAATCGTTTTTATCCCCCTCATGAGAACCTGTTGTCTTTATACAGTGATAATAAAAATCTGAGTCAGGTTTCTATTCAGCCCAATAAACGTACCCCCCTTGTTTACCTGACCATTATGGCGAGTAATATGAACTACTCTGACTGCAACCTAATCGTTTTTATCCCCCTCATGAGAACCTGTTGTCTTCATGCAGTGATAATAAAAATCTGAGTCAGGTTTCCATTCAGCCCAATAAACGTACCCCCCTTGTTTACCTGACCATTATGGCGAGTAATATGAACTACTCTGACTGCAACCTAATCGTTTTTATCCCCCTCATGAGAACCTGTTGTCTTCATAGCAGTGATAATAAAAATCTGAGTCAGGTTTCTATTCAGCCCAATAAACGTACCCCCCTTGTTTACCTGACCATTATGGCGAGTAATATGAACTACTCTGACTGCAACCTAATCGTTTTTATCCCCCTCATGAGAACCTGTTGTCTTCATGCAGTGATAATAAAAATCTGAGTCAGGTTTCCATTCAGCCCAATAAACGTACCCCCCTTGTTTACCTGACCATTATGGCGAGTAATATGAACTACTCTGACTGCAACCTAATCGTTTTTATCCCCCTCATGAGAACCTGTTGTCTTCATACAGTGATAATAAAAATCTGAGTCAGGTTTCTATTCAGCCCAATAAACGTACCCCCCTTGTTTACCTGACCATTATGGCGAGTAATATGAACTACTCTGACTGCAACCTAATCGTTTTTATCCCCCTCATGAGAACCTGTTGTCTTCATGCAGTGATAATAAAAATCTGAGTCAGGTTTCTATTCAGCCCAATAAACGTACCCCCCTTGTTTACCTGACCATTATGGCGAGTAATATGAACTACTCTGACTGCAACCTAATCGTTTTTATCCCCCTCATGAGAACCTGTTGTCTTCATGCAGTGATAATAAAAATCTGAGTCAGGTTTCTATTCAGCCCAATAAACGTACCCCCCTTGTTTACCTGACCATTATGGCGAGTAATATGAACTACTCTGACTGCAACCTAATCGTTTTTATCCCCCTCATGAGAACCTGTTGTCTTCATGCAGTGATAATAAAAATCTGAGTCAGGTTTCCATTCAGCCCAATAAACGTACCCCCCTTGTTTACCTGACCATTATGGCGAGTAATATGAACTACTCTGACTGCAACCTAATCGTTTTTATCCCCCTCATGAGAACCTGTTGTCTTCATGCAGTGATAATAAAAATCTGAGTCAGGTTTCCTATTCAGCCCAATAAACGTACCCCCCTTGTTTACCTGACCATTATGGCGAGTAATATGAACTACTCTGACTGCAACCTAATCGTTTTTATCCCCCTCATGAGAACCTGTTGTCTTCATGCAGTGATAATAAAAATCTGAGTCAGGTTTCTATTCAGCCCAATAAACGTACCCCCCTTGTTTACCTGACCATTATGGCGAGTAATATGAACTACTCTGACTGCAACCTAATCGTTTTTATCCCCCTCATGAGAACCTGTTGTCTTCATGCAGTGATAATAAAAATCTGAGTCAGGTTTCTATTCAGCCCAATAAACGTACCCCCCTTGTTTACCTGACCATTATGGCGAGTAATATGAACTACTCTGACTGCAACCTAATCGTTTTTATCCCCCTCATGAGAACCTGTTGTCTTCATGCAGTGATAATAAAAATCTGAGTCAGGTTTCCATTCAGCCCAATAAACGTACCCCCCTTGTTTACCTGACCATTATGGCGAGTAATATGAACTACTCTGACTGCAACCTAATCGTTTTTATCCCCCTCATGAGAACCTGTTGTCTTCATGCAGTGATAATAAAAATCTGAGTCAGGTTTCTATTCAGCCCAATAAACGTACCCCCCTTGTTTACCTGACCATTATGGCGAGTAATATGAACTACTCTGACTGCAACCTAATCGTTTTTATCCCCCTCATGAGAACCTGTTGTCTTCATACAGTGATAATAAAAATCTGAGTCAGGTTTCTATTCAGCCCAATAAACGTACCCCCCTTGTTTACCTGACCATTATGGCGAGTAATATGAACTACTCTGACTGCAACCTAATCGTTTTTATCCCCCTCATGAGAACCTGTTGTCTTCATGCAGTGATAATAAAAATCTGAGTCAGGTTTCCATTCAGCCCAATAAACGTACCCCCCTTGTTTACCTGACCATTATGGCGAGTAATATGAACTACTCTGACTGCAACCTAATCGTTTTTATCCCCCTCATGAGAACCTGTTGTCTTCATGCAGTGATAATAAAAATCTGAGTCAGGTTTCTATTCAGCCCAATAAACGTACCCCCCTTGTTTACCTGACCATTATGGCGAGTAATATGAACTACTCTGACTGCAACCTAATCGTTTTTATCCCCCTCATGAGAACCTGTTGTCTTCATGCAGTGATAATAAAAATCTGAGTCAGGTTTCCTATTCAGCCCAATAAACGTACCCCCCTTGTTTACCTGACCATTATGGCGAGTAATATGAACTACTCTGACTGCAACCTAATCGTTTTTATCCCCCTCATGAGAACCTGTTGTCTTCATGCAGTGATAATAAAAATCTGAGTCAGGTTTCTATTCAGCCCAATAAACGTACCCCCCTTGTTTACCTGACCATTATGGCGAGTAATATGAACTACTCTGACTGCAACCTAATCGTTTTTATCCCCCTCATGAGAACCTGTTGTCTTCATGCAGTGATAATAAAAATCTGAGTCAGGTTTCTATTCAGCCCAATAAACGTACCCCCCTTGTTTACCTGACCATTATGGCGAGTAATATGAACTACTCTGACTGCAACCTAATCGTTTTTATCCCCCTCATGAGAACCTGTTGTCTTCATGCAGTGATAATAAAAATCTGAGTCAGGTTTCTATTCAGCCCAATAAACGTACCCCCCTTGTTTACCTGACCATTATGGCGAGTAATATGAACTACTCTGACTGCAACCTAATCGTTTTTATCCCCCTCATGAGAACCTGTTGTCTTCATGCAGTGATAATAAAAATCTGAGTCAGGTTTCTATTCAGCCCAATAAACGTACCCCCCTTGTTTACCTGACCATTATGGCGAGTAATATGAACTACTCTGACTGCAACCTAATCGTTTTTATCCCCCTCATGAGAACCTGTTGTCTTCATGCAGTGATAATAAAAATCTGAGTCAGGTTTCCATTCAGCCCAATAAACGTACCCCCCTTGTTTACCTGACCATTATGGCGGGTAATATGAACTACTCTGACTGCAACCTAATCGTTTTTATCCCCCTCATGAGAACCTGTTGTCTTTATACAGTGATAATAAAAATCTGAGTCAGGTTTCCTATTCAGCCCAATAAACGTACCCCCCTTGTTTACCTGACCATTATGGCGAGTAATATGAACTACTCTGACTGCAACCTAATCGTTTTTATCCCCCTCATGAGAACCTGTTGTCTTCATGCAGTGATAATAAAAATCTGAGTCAGGTTTCCATTCAGCCCAATAAACGTACCCCCCTTGTTTACCTGACCATTATGGCGGGTATATGAACTACTCTGACTGCAACCTAATCGTTTTTATCCCCCTCATGAGAACCTGTTGTCTTTATACAGTGATAATAAAAATCTGAGTCAGGTTTCTATTCAGCCCAATAAACGTACCCCCCTTGTTTACCTGACCATTATGGCGAGTAATATGAACTACTCTGACTGCAACCTAATCGTTTTTATCCCCCTCATGAGAACCTGTTGTCTTCATGCAGTGATAATAAAAATCTGAGTCAGGTTTCCATTCAGCCCAATAAACGTACCCCCCTTGTTTACCTGACCATTATGGCGAGTAATATGAACTACTCTGACTGCAACCTAATCGTTTTTATCCCCCTCATGAGAACCTGTTGTCTTATACAGTGATAATAAAAATCTGAGTCAGGTTTCTATTCAGCCCAATAAACGTACCCCCCTTGTTTACCTGACCATTATGGCGAGTAATATGAACTACTCTGACTGCAACCTAATCGTTTTTATCCCCCTCATGAGAACCTGTTGTCTTCATGCAGTGATAATAAAAATCTGAGTCAGGTTTCCATTCAGCCCAATAAACGTACCCCCCTTGTTTACCTGACCATTATGGCGAGTAATATGAACTACTCTGACTGCAACCTAATCGTTTTTATCCCCCTCATGAGAACCTGTTGTCTTTATACAGTGATAATAAAAATCTGAGTCAGGTTTCTATTCAGCCCAATAAACGTACCCCCCTTGTTTACCTGACCATTATGGCGAGTAATATGAACTACTCTGACTGCAACCTAATCGTTTTTATCCCCCTCATGAGAACCTGTTGTCTTCATGCAGTGATAATAAAAATCTGAGTCAGGTTTCCATTCAGCCCAATAAACGTACCCCCCTTGTTTACCTGACCATTATGGCGAGTATATGAACTACTCTGACTGCAACCTAATCGTTTTTATCCCCCTCATGAGAACCTGTTGTCTTCATACAGTGATAATAAAAATCTGAGTCAGGTTTCTATTCAGCCCAATAAACGTACCCCCCTTGTTTACCTGACCATTATGGCGAGTAATATGAACTACTCTGACTGCAACCTAATCGTTTTTATCCCCCTCATGAGAACCTGTTGTCTTCATGCAGTGATAATAAAAATCTGAGTCAGGTTTCCTATTCAGCCCAATAAACGTACCCCCCTTGTTTACCTGACCATTATGGCGGGTAATATGAACTACTCTGACTGCAACCTAATCGTTTTTATCCCCCTCATGAGAACCTGTTGTCTTTATACAGTGATAATAAAAATCTGAGTCAGGTTTCCTATTCAGCCCAATAAACGTACCCCCCTTGTTTACCTGACCATTATGGCGAGTAATATGAACTACTCTGACTGCAACCTAATCGTTTTTATCCCCCTCATGAGAACCTGTTGTCTTCATGCAGTGATAATAAAAATCTGAGTCAGGTTTCCTATTCAGCCCAATAAACGTACCCCCCTTGTTTACCTGACCATTATGGCGAGTAATATGAACTACTCTGACTGCAACCTAATCGTTTTTATCCCCCTCATGAGAACCTGTTGTCTTCATACAGTGATAATAAAAATCTGAGTCAGGTTTCTATTCAGCCCAATAAACGTACCCCCCTTGTTTACCTGACCATTATGGCGAGTAATATGAACTACTCTGACTGCAACCTAATCGTTTTTATCCCCCTCATGAGAACCTGTTGTCTTCATGCAGTGATAATAAAAATCTGAGTCAGGTTTCTATTCAGCCCAATAAACGTACCCCCCTTGTTTACCTGACCATTATGGCGAGTAATATGAACTACTCTGACTGCAACCTAATCGTTTTTATCCCCCTCATGAGAACCTGTTGTCTTCATGCAGTGATAATAAAAATCTGAGTCAGGTTTCTATTCAGCCCAATAAACGTACCCCCCTTGTTTACCTGACCATTATGGCGAGTAATATGAACTACTCTGACTGCAACCTAATCGTTTTTATCCCCCTCATGAGAACCTGTTGTCTTCATGCAGTGATAATAAAAATCTGAGTCAGGTTTCCATTCAGCCCAATAAACGTACCCCCCTTGTTTACCTGACCATTATGGCGAGTATATGAACTACTCTGACTGCAACCTAATCGTTTTTATCCCCCTCATGAGAACCTGTTGTCTTCATACAGTGATAATAAAAATCTGAGTCAGGTTTCTATTCAGCCCAATAAACGTACCCCCCTTGTTTACCTGACCATTATGGCGAGTAATATGAACTACTCTGACTGCAACCTAATCGTTTTTATCCCCCTCATGAGAACCTGTTGTCTTCATGCAGTGATAATAAAAATCTGAGTCAGGTTTCTATTCAGCCCAATAAACGTACCCCCCTTGTTTACCTGACCATTATGGCGAGTAATATGAACTACTCTGACTGCAACCTAATCGTTTTTATCCCCCTCATGAGAACCTGTTGTCTTCATGCAGTGATAATAAAAATCTGAGTCAGGTTTCTATTCAGCCCAATAAACGTACCCCCCTTGTTTACCTGACCATTATGGCGAGTAATATGAACTACTCTGACTGCAACCTAATCGTTTTTATCCCCCTCATGAGAACCTGTTGTCTTCATGCAGTGATAATAAAAATCTGAGTCAGGTTTCCATTCAGCCCAATAAACGTACCCCCCTTGTTTACCTGACCATTATGGCGGGTAATATGAACTACTCTGACTGCAACCTAATCGTTTTTATCCCCCTCATGAGAACCTGTTGTCTTTATACAGTGATAATAAAAATCTGAGTCAGGTTTCTATTCAGCCCAATAAACGTACCCCCCTTGTATTACCTGACCATTATGGCGGGTAATATGAACTACTCTGACTGCAACCTAATCAGTTTTATCCCCCTCATGAGAACCTGTTGTCTTTATACAGTGATAATAAAAATCTGAGTCAGGTTTCTATTCAGCCCAATAAACGTACCCCCCTTGTTTACCTGACCATTATGGCGAGTAATATGAACTACTCTGACTGCAACCTAATCGTTTTTATCCCCCTCATGAGAACCTGTTGTCTTCATGCAGTGATAATAAAAATCTGAGTCAGGTTTCTATACAGCCCAATAAACGTACCCCCCTTGTTTACCTGACCATTATGGCGAATAATATGAACTACTCTGACTGCAACCTAATCGTTTTTATCCCCCTCATGAGAACCTGTTGTCTTCATGCAGTGATAATAAAAATCTGAGTCAGGTTTCTATACAGCCCAATAAACGTACCCCCCTTGTTTACCTGACCATTATGGCGGGTATTATGAACTACTCTGACTGCAACCTAATCGTTTTTATCCCCCTCATGAGAACCTGTTGTCTTTATACAGTGATAATAAAAATCTGAGTCAGGTTTCTATTCAGCCCAATAAACGTCCCCCCTTGTATTACCTGACCATTATGGCGGGTATTATGAACTACTCTGACTGCAACCTAATCGTTTTTATCCCCCTCATGAGAACCTGTTGTGTTTATACAGTGATAATAAAAATCTGAGTCAGGTTTCTATTCAGCCCAATAAACGTCCCCCCTTTAATTACCAGACCATTATGGCGGGTAATATGAACTACTCTGACTGCAACCTAATCAGTTTTATCCCCCTCATGAGAACCTGTTGTCTTCATACAGTGATAATAAAAATCTGAGTCAGGTTTCCATTCAGCCCAATAAACGTACCCCCCTTGTTTACCTGACCATTATGGCGAGTAATATGAACTACTCTGACTGCGACCTAATCGTTTTTATCCCCCTCATGAGAACCTGTTGTCTTTATACAGTGATAATAAAAATCTGAGTCAGGTTTCTATACAGCCCAATAAACGTACCCCCCTTGTTTACCTGACCATTATGGCGAGTAATATGAACTACTCTGACTGCAACCTAATCGTTTTTATCCCCCTCATGAGAACCTGTTGTCTTCATGCAGTGATAATAAAAATCTGAGTCAGGTTTCCATTCAGCCCAATAAACGTACCCCCCTTGTTTACCTGACCATTATGGCGGGTATTATGAACTACTCTGACTGCAGCCTAATCGTTTTTATCCGCCTCATGAGAACCTGTTGTCTTTATACAGTGATAATAAAAATCTGAGTCAGGTTTCTATTCAGCCCAATAAACTATCAGGGCTGCTGGAAACCCCCATCTCACAGCGGCTCCGACAAAACGTACCCCCCTTGTTTACCTGACCATTATGGCGAGTAATATGAACTACTCTGACTGCAACCTAATCGTTTTTATCCCCCTCATGAGGCAACCGGTTGCTGGTTGCGCAACCGAATTTATAACTGGTTGCGCAACTGATTTTTAAACTGGTTGGGCAACCAATTTCAAAACTGGTTGCGCAACCAATTTCAAAACTGGTTGCGCAACCGATATCAAAACTGGTTGCGCAATCGATTTCAAAACTGGTTGCGCAGCCAATATAAAAACTGGTTGCGCAATCAATTTTGAAACTGGTTGCGCAATCGATATAAAAACTGGTTGCGCAATCAATTTTAAAACTGGTTGCGCAATCGAATTTTTAACTGGTTGCGCAATCGATTTCAAAACTGGTTGCGCAATCAATTTCATTACTGGTTGCGCAACCGATTTCTAAACTGGTTGCGCAATCAATTTCAAAACTGGTTGCGCAATCAATTTTAAAACTGGTTGCGCAACCAGTTTTGAAATTGGTTGTGCAACCAGTTTTGAAATCAGTTGCCCAACCAGTTTAAAAATCAGTTGCGCAACCAGTTATAAATTCGGTTGCGCAACCAGTTTCAAAATCTCTCTTTCGGTTGCGCAATCGAATTTATAACTGGTTGCGCAACTGATTTTTAAACTGGTTGCGCAACTGATTTCAAAACTGGTTGCTCAACCTATTGTAAAACTGGTTGCGCAATCGATTTCAAAACTTGTTGCGCAATCGATTTCATTACTGGTTGCGCAACCGATTTCTAAACTGGTTGCGCAATCAATTTCAAAACTGGTTGCGCAATCGATTTTGAAACTGGTTGCGCAACCGAATTTATAGCTGGTTGCGCAACCAATATAAAAACTGGTTGCACAACCAATTTCCAAACTGGTTGCGCAACCAATATAAAAACTGGTTGCGCAACCGATTTTAAAACTGGTTGCGCAACCGAATTTATAACTGGTTGCGCAACTGATTTCAAAACTGGTTGCACAACTGATTTTTAAACTGGTTGCGCAACCGATTTTAAAACTGGTTGCGCAACTGATTTTTAAACTGGTTGCGCAACTGATTGTAAAACTGGTTGAGCAATCGATTGTAAAACTGGTTGCGCATCGATTTCAAAACTGGTTGCGCAACTGATTTTAAAACTGGTTTTGCAACCCGTTTCATAACTGGTTTTGCAACCCATTTCAAAACTGGTTTCGAAACCCATTTCAAAACTGGTTTCAATACCAATCTCAAAACTGGTTTTGAAACAAAAATGGGTCTGCAAGAATAAAATGGGCACAACCACGTTTTCCCCCTATTTTATAAAATTGCCCCCACCTTAGCTAACGATTGTTTGGGAAACCACCTGATAGTTGGAAACTGGACCCTTATACCTATCAAATAAAAAAACAACTTGCAATCACCTCTATCATAGAGGCAACGGCATGCATTTCAAAAACGCTGCAAATTCTTACACAGGGGTTGGGTCCTTGGACCAGGCGCATGGAAAATTACAAAACAAGGGCGAAATGGGGAAAAAGGTGGGGTGGCGGGTCCCAGACCCATTCCAATCGATTCAGTGTCCATGATTAGTGGAAAATGATACCCCACACGCCTAAGTACCAGAAATCTCATAAACACGTATTCAAAGTGGGTAATATATACCCAATTTGACCCATAACTTCTTCCAGTGGGTGCCGATCGTTCTGGGACCCATTTCATTGGATTCAGCGTCTAAAATTTAGTGGAAAATGATACCCCACTCGCCTAGATCGCCCAAAATCTCAAAATTCATTTTTAAAAAAACACATTTTGACCCCTACCCCGCCCAAATTTGGTCCGATTGAGCTGAAAAGCTTGGAGGACCGTCCTAGGCCGGGAACAGACCCCTGACCCAAATTTCAGATTTTTAGAAAATTTTCTACTACCAAAAACGGCGTGGACGGCGGACGGCGTACGGCGGACGGACATTGACATTTTTTGATCTAGACACCATGAAACGTCCAGATGAGTTATCAACCTCATTGACGATATAAGTTCCCCATAGCGGTTCCATTGATTTTTTTTTTTTTTTTTTCCAAGTTACTCATCACCAAAGAAATTTAGATATACCTTCTAGTTACCACAAAAGAGATAATAATCATTGAATTGTCAATTTGATATGACTGATTTATTGATTGATTGCGAACTTTGAGTTTATTGTGTAAAAAGAGGACGAAATGTTTCCTTTTTCTTTCGTTTTTTTGCTATAAGAAGTGTGAAAATACTGAATACAAGAATCGATATTTGAATGATATCGATTGTTATGACTCGATGGATTTCCTCGAAAGAGGCTCAGATCACTCTCTTCATTCTGTATTCATTTCCTACCAAAAGTGTATTGAATGATATTTTACTTTAATGTCTCGTTTTGTATCCGTTGTCTGAATCGATAATATGCATCAGGATGTCAGAGATAGAGTAGAATATCTTGGTATTATAGCTTCATTTAGAAGGCCGTTTCGTCCTACTTTTCTGGCAGTTGTATCCCAACGCCAAAACTGGTTCAAAACTGGTTGCGCAACTGGTTTCAAGACTGGTTGCGCAACCAGCCTGGAAGAAGTAAAAGAACAACTTACTACCTGAAGGACGCCATGGCGTTCATCACACCATCCAGAAAAATGCTACCACCTCCTGAAGAAACCTCAGAAGGGTCTCAGCAAGGGTCTACCGATATCGCTGTATCAAGTACGTTGCGAAGGATAAGGGTATTAAAAATTGAGGAGGATGAAGAAACTGATAACGAAAACACGCCGAACAGTTGATCATGAACCGGCCGATGTATCGTCAAGTACAAATGAAGTCGAGCGTTCGGAAGCGACGAAAATGTTTCTTTTCAGTTTGCTGCCTGAACTGGAACAAATGAATCATGCCCAGCTCGAACAATTCAAACAAAGAGTTATCAACCTCATTGACGATATAAGTTCCCCATAGCGGTTCCATTGATTTTTTTTTTTTTTTTCTTTTTCCAAGTTACTCATCACCAAAGAAATTTAGATATACCTTCTAGTTACCACAAAAGAGATAATAATCATTGAATTGTCAATTTGATATGACTGATTTATTGATTGATTGCGAACTTTGAGTTTATTGTCTAAAAAGAGGACGAAATGTTTTTTTTTTCTTTTGTTTTTTGGCTATAAGAAGTGTGAAAATACTGAATACAAGAATCGATATTTGAATGATATCGATTGTTATGACTCGATGGATTTCCTCGAAAGAGGCTCAGATCACTCTCTTCATTCTGTATTCATTTCCTACCAAAAGTGTATTGAATGATATTTTACTTTAATGTCTCGTTTTGTATCCGTTGTCTGAATCGATAATATGCATCAGGATGTCAGAGATAGAGTAGAATATCTTGGTACTATAGCTTCATATAGAAGGCTGTGGATAAGATCCGCACAGCCGTTTCGTCCTACTTTTCTGGCAGTTGTATCCCAACGCCAAAACTGGTTCAAAACTGGTTGCGCAACTGGTTTCAAGACTGGTTGCGCAACCAGCCTGGAAGAAGTAAAAGAACAACTTACTACCTGAAGGACGCCATGGCGTTCATCATACCATTCAGAAAAACGCTACCACCTCCTGAAGAAACCTCAGAAGGGTCTCAGCAAGGGTCTACCGATATCGCTGTATCAAGTACGTTGCGAAGGAAAAGGGTATTAAAAATTGAGGAGGATGAAGAAACTGATAACGAAAACACGCCGAACAGTTGATCATGAACCGGCCGATGTATCGTCAAGTACAAATGAAGTCGAGCGTTCGGAAGCGACGAAAATGTTTCTTTTCAGTTTGCTGCCTGAACTGGAACAAATGAATCATGCCCAGCTCGAACAATTCAAACAAAGAGTTATCAACCTCATTGACGATATAAGTTCCCCATAGCGGTTCCATTGATTTTTTTTTTTTTTTTTTCCAATGTTACTCATCACCAAAGAAATTTAGATATACCTTCTAGTTACCACAAAAAAGATAATAATCATTGAATTGTCAATTTGATATGACTGATTTATTGATTGATTGCGAACTTTGAGTTTATTGTCTAAAAAGAGGACGAAATTTTTTTTTTTTTTTGTTTTTTGGCTATAAGAAGTGTGAAAATACTGAATACAAGTATCGATATTTGAATGATATCGATTGTTATGACTCGATGGATTTCCTCGAAAGAGGCTCAGATCACTCTCTTCATTCTGTATTCATTTCCTACCAAAAGTGTATTGAATGATATTTTACTTTAATGTCTCGTTTTGTATCCGTTGTCTGAATCGATAATATGCATCAGGATGTCAGAGATAGAGTAGAATATCTTGGTACTATAGCTTCATATAGAAGGCTGTGGATAAAATCCCCACAGCCGTTTCGTCCTACTTTTCTGGCAGTTGTATCCCAACGCCAAAACTGGTTCAAAACTGGTTGCGCAACCGATTCTAAAACTGGTTGCGCAACTGGTTTCAAGACTGGTTGCGCAACTGGTTTCAAGACTGGTTGCGCAACCAGCCTGGAAGAAGTAAAAGAACAACTTACTACCTGAAGGACGCCATGGCGTTCATCATACCATCCAGAAAAATGCTACCACCTCCTGAAGAAACCTCAGAAGGGTCTCAGCAAGGGTCTACCGATATCGCTGTATCAAGTACGTTGCGAAGGAAAAGGGTATTAAAAATTGAGGAGGATGAAGAAACTGATAACGAAAACACGCCGAACAGTTGATCATGAACCGGCCGATGTATCGTCAAGTACAAATGAAGTCGAGCGTTCCAGCGTTCCGTAAAGTTGAACCAGTAATAAAACAGTATTAAATGTGTTATTTTGTTCCGTGGTCACTTTGTTGTTAGTTGTGTTCATGGATAAGGTGATTTACTTAAGTGTGTGACGCGGTGATTATATAAGGTTCTGATTTAGTGGGAGGAATGTAGCGAAATTGCGTGAAAAGCATCAGTAAAACACATCCTGTGTTTCAATAATTTCGTCTGAAGTATGTTAATAGTGGTAACCGGGGGCAGCCCCCCTGGCGAGACGCGGAGTGCCGAGTTTTGATTCGATACCGATATTAATTGGTATCGATACTTTTGATCCGATACTTGCTTGGTATCGATACCATTCTTTCGATACCAATACTAGTACTCATATCGATCCTCCCCCGGTATCGATCATCCCTATTAACAGCACTATTCGCTCACAGATGGGCGCTGTTAGAAAAAAAATGTCAATCTCGCTCATGTAATCGCCGAATCCGTTGTCGCTCATCTTGACGACATCAGGGCAATCGTAGGAGGTGGAATTTTTGACATTTTGGCGATTTCAGAGACCTTCCTAAAGCCGAGTATCACATCGCTGTCAGTTAAAGTGCAGGAGTATAATTGGGTCCGAAACGATCGAGTCGGGCATGGAAGAGGAGGGGTAGCCTTGTTGGTTCATGAGAAGCTAAACTTTCGGGTTTTGAGTACCTCTTCTCCGACCTATTCTAAAAGCCCAGAATTCATATTAGTGGAATTGGAACATAGATGCGCTAAGTTGGTGGTGGGAGAGGTCTTTGGTGAGGTCTCCAAGTTTTTAGCGGTCTACAGCCACGTGGTTATTTTAGGTGACTTCAACTCCGATTTATTGACCAACAATGCCTACAGTCGTCAGCTGCGCAGAATTTTGGATTCTCTGGGCCTACGATTTCTTCCGTTTGCGGCGACGCATCACTCGGCGAACTCCAGCACTCTTCTAGACTTGATAATAGTCAATGACATCTGTTTTGGCCAAGCCCAAAAGAAGTAATAACAAAAAATTATCTATTATCTGTCCTTCTATGAAAATGGGATCTACCAGCGTCTTGCTCCGTGTTTGTTGACACCCCTCACGCCGCGCCTCTCCATTGTCATTTAACCAGCAGGCTCAAACATTCCATCAGTTCTACGGTCCACCCCGTTGACCACTGCACTTGTCTCGTCAGTATCATCCATGAGCTCGAGGCTCACAGACTGGTCCTTGCTACCGCTACTATAGGCCCAAGTTTTTGTTATGAGCCGTCGTCGAGTGTGAGTCGCAGTATCTCCCCTCACGACAAACCATACCATCCGACGCCCTCATTCCTCGCTATCCCGAAGGTGATCGGAACGCTACATATTACTTCCCCGTCACGAAGGGAAATAATCCGGGACGTCGTCGCCTATCAATTTATCCCTCGCCACGAAGGGAAATAAGTCGGGAACGTACTCAGCCCAACAGAGTTCGCGGAGACCGATACCTCGCGACTCCACTCGGATCTCGTCGGCGTTCCTTGTTGCCGCTTAGCCTTCGTCTTTCTCCGAAGTCGACATTTGATACCTGGCCAGGTCGTACATTTTAATTTACTTTAGTTATACCATCGCTTTATATCCGATTAAAGTAACTCTTTCCTTTCTATTTCGATTTGGTTTCTATTAATATTTCCCTACCTGGAAATAACATTCTGGTAGCAGAACGTGGTTTAGTTTTCTTTTCTTTTCCATTAATTTCTCTGTTTAATTTATCATTAGCTGTTATTATACCAACCTATTAATTTGCACGTTGTTTTTCTTTCTTTTTGTTTGTTTTGTTTTGATTTCTCTTGAGTCTAGGTAGTTGACTTCTCTCCTCCGTTCATTCCTTTTCTCCTTAAACTTGTCCCACGTCCCGTCCGTCCTAATTAGCCATGGCTGAAGACCGCGATTTGAAAATAGCTTCATTGAAGCGAAAAATTACTGAGTTCGGTCAGCGAGCGCAAAATGCCTTTGAGCACGGAAAAAAGGCTCTCGCCCCGGACGCCTCCGATTATACAATCGCTAAATTCAAGGCCGTGCTTAAAATTATGGAAGCAGCATATCCCAAATATGAATGCAATTGGGATGACCTTTGTGATTTCCCTGCTAAACAGGGTGAAATATTACCCGGAGACAAGGATAAGGAAATGAGAACTTCTATTGAGTCCTACTACCATGGAGCACTGGCTCTTGCGGAACAATTGGCGATGCGGAAAGAGGCTGCCATGGAGAAAACTCGTGCTGATGAAGAAGCTGCTCGCCTGGAGGCATCACGAGGTATGTCTCGACCGGATCTTAATCAATCAAATAGGCCTGCTTCGAAAAGTCTCCCTAAAATTCAGCTTCCTAAATTCGAGGGTCATATGCTTGATTGGGTCAAATTTAGGGACATGTTTCTTTCACTGGTCCACAATGATGATGGGATCAGCGACACTGACAAGTTTCACTATCTGCGAACCTCGCTCACCGGCAGAGCCCTGAGTGTAATTAGTCATATTCAGATATCTGCTGTTAACTACTCTCTCGCTTGGGATGCCATCAACGAAGTTTATGACAAGCCCCGCCTTCTTGCCATTACTTACCTGGATCAAATTTTGAATTACAAACGTCCCTCGGGTAGCGTATCTCATGACTCTCTACAGCACTTTGTGTCAGCTGTGGGTGATGCCGTCGCTGGGTTCAAAAACCTCCATGTTCCGGATGAGGCAGACTTTCTTTTGTTTCAACTCATGGTTCGAAGTCTTGACCCAGCAACTCGAGACTTATTTGAAATGTCCAACAGTGCCACATACCCTAAATATGACTCACTCCTAAAATTTGTACGTGAGAGGTGTTTGGTATTACAACTTGCCAGCCATGGAGCTCCATCTTCTCATACAGTGCCCAAGCCTGGCAAATTTGTGAAAGCGCCAAGGATCCACACTCCAAATACCGCACTGATCGCCAATATGACCGAGGAAGCAAAAGGATCATCAAAATTCAAGTCCACTCCCCTCAACCAAAATAGCCCGTGTTTTGTTTGCAAGAATGAAACCCACCATCTTCTGAATTGCAGCAAATATGATCAGGCATCTGTCGCCCAGCGTCGCAACTGGCTTCAGGGTTATGGGGGCTGTACAAACTGCCTCTCTAGTGTCCACACCACGCAAAACTGTAAATCCAAATGGCATTGTCGCTTCTGCTCCGAGAGACACCACTCGTCCCTCCACCCTCATGATGACTCTCACCTCAAGAAGCGCCACCACTCGCCATCCAATCAGCCCAACTTTGTGGCAAGCTGCGTACGGGCCGGTCATCCTCCTGACACTCAGGTCCTGTTAGCCACTGCTGTTGCCGAATTCCGCGACGCTCGTGGGCATTATCAACCAGTCCGACTAGTTATTGATTCGGGGAGCCAGACTTCCTGCCTTACCAAGAAATGTGTCCATCGCCTTGGACTCAACGTGCAACGCACAGACAAGAAAATTGCGGGTATTGGTCAATCCCCTTTGGACGGCGTCAAAGGCACCACTTCTTGCATCCTACGACCATGCAATTCTACTAACCTCCAGTATCAAGTTGAAGCCATGGTTGTATCCAACATCACCTCCCAGTTGCCTACCTCTCCAGTGCCTGTTTCCTTCGTTCAACACTGTTTGAACTATGACTTGGCAGATCCACAGTTTGGGAAACCAGGCCAAATTGATTTTCTGCTGGGAGCTGATCTTTTCCCACAAATATGGCAACATGAATCAATCCCTCTCAATGGTTCCCTTGCTCGACTCTACAAAACCACCTTAGGCCATGTTGTTATGGGTGAGATCATCAGGCAGCAGGAAGAAGACTCGTCAGCTGTCACCACTCTCTTCACTGTCCAGCAGAAGAGAACCATTAGCAGCATCAATTTTGACCTGAAGAAATTTTGGGAGGTTGAAGAAATTAAATCGGTTGACCCTTCCATGAGCCCCAGCGATCAGGAGTGTGAGGAGCACTTCCAACGGACTCACTATCGACTACCAACTGGTCAATACGTGGTGCGACTGCCATTCCAAGAGACTCCTCCTGAGTTCCCAGACGCACTTTCTAATTCGCTGAAAAGGCTTCGGAGCCTCAAAAGGAAGCTTGATGCCAATCCGCCGTTACATGAGCTCTACACTAACTTCATGACTGAATACCACCAACTGGGACATATGCAGCCAACGAATGACCCTCCTAAGTTTGTGGTACCCCACCACTGTGTGGTAAAACAGACAACAGGTGCTCCGAAAATTCGCGTTGTCTTTGATGGGAGCGCTCATACCACAAACGGTTCACTCAATCAGTTCCTCCACGTTGGTGCTAAGCTCCAGAATGACAGCCGCCTCATCATTCTTTGCTTTCGACGACATCAATACGCGTTCACCACAGACATCGTTAAGATGTATCGCATGATACTCGTTGATAAAAGGGACCGTCCGTACCAACAAATCATATGGATGGATTCAACTTCCAACAACTGGATTCGCTATGAACTGTCCACAGTGACCTACGGCCTTACGTCATCACCATTTTTGGCTCTTCGAGTCATCAAGCAACTTGTTGACGATCATGGTCCTGAGTTTCCCGCTGCTGCCAAGGTGTTGACTGAGGACATTTACATCGATGACATCCTGAGTGGAGCTGCCACTGTGGCCGGATATATTGATCTTCGAGATCAAATTATCGCCCTGCTGAGTAAAGCAGGTTTTAGTCTCAGTAAATGGGCAAGCAACGTTCCAGAGCTCATACCTCAGCTGTGCACTACCTCAGAGGCGGATTCTCAACCCATTTCTCTCGACGATGACAGCAGCTGGATCAAGCTCCTGGGTCTTCATTGGGACTATCACACTGACGAATTTCTGTTTGTCATAAACTCCATCGCACCATCCAGTACCAAACGCGGAATATTGTCAACCATTGCTCGCCTCTATGACCCCTTAGGCTTCTTGAGTCCTGTTGTTTTTCTCATGAAAACGTTCATCCAGGAAATTTGGAAACTCGGGCTGGACTGGGACCAAGAGATTACAGAACCGCTTCAGAAACAATGGAATCTTATCCTCAAGGAGTTACCCCAATTGGCACAGGTACGAATTCCTCGATTCATTCATGACTCCAATGAATCGGCTGTTCAAATCATTGGGTTTTCAGATGCTTCTGAGAAGGGTTATGCTGCAGCTCTATATCTACGCATAATTCGAAACGACAAAGATGATGCCAAAGTTTTTCTACTAACAGCCAAGTCACGGCTTGCCCCTCTTAAAACTATGACAGTTCCCCGCCTAGAACTATGCGGCGCCCTTCTACTAGCAGAACTATTGGCTTCCATCGAGCGGTTTCGTTGTTCACTGCACGGTACACAGATGGACCTTGTGTGCTTCACAGACTCGTCAATTGTGCTGAATTGGCTTCACATCCCGCCCTATAAACTGCATATATTTGTTGCTAACAGGATTCAGAAAATTCTCAACATTATCCCTGCGCAACATTGGCGCCATGTAAGCTCTGAAGACAACCCAGCGGATTTTGGCTCACGAGGACTCCTTCCCACAGAAATCATCAGCAATTCTCAGTGGTGGAACGGTCCATCATGGCTCTCCGCATCCGAGCTAATGTGGCCCAAGTCATCAGTCGTTGCTCCTGGCATAACCTTACCCGAGATAAAACCTGATAAGCCCATCTTGATGACCACACATCGTCAAAACCCTCTGTGTGCCTGGATACAACGTTTCTCTATGTATGGGCCGCTGATCCAATCGTCTGCGTGGCTTCAACGGTGGCTTCACAATCTGAGGCATGTAAGCTGCTGTTGCTGTAGATTACGCACTGGACCTCTCAATCTGGCTGAACTCGAACTTGGACTGAAAATCTGCGTACGAGCGATTCAATCCCATCACTTGTTCCAGAACTCCACGCAGAACTTATTGGTAAAGGGTTTTGAAAACTTGCGTCCCTTTATAGACTCGGAGGGCATTGTGAGAGTGGGTGGTCGCCTTGAGAATGCTGCCGTACCTGATACACAAAAACACCCAATATTGCTGCCTCCCGATTCTCATTTCACAGCCCTTTTGGTCGACCATTATCACAGAATATATCTTCATCCAAGCGCAAGCACTCTTCAAGCCGTCATCCAAACCCGTTATTGGATTCCGTCCCTCCGGCGAATCATTCGATCTCGAGGCTTTCGTTGTATGCGCTGCTATCGGTCTCGAGCCAACCCTCTGAACCCTGTGATGGGAAATCTCCCAACATGTCGTGTTCAAGGCACCAGGGCTTTCCTCCATGTTGGCGTCGATTTTGCTGGACCCTTTCAACTCAAGGAGTCCTCTCGTCGCAAGGCAGCAGTTGGCAAAGCATATTTGGCCCTCTATGTTTGCATGGCCACCAAGGCACTTCATCTGGAGCCTGTTACCAACCTCACAACTGAAGCATTTCTGGCCTCTTTTGACCGCTTTGTCTCCAGGCGTGGCCTTCCATCTGACGTCTACTCGGACAATGGAACCAACTTTTTGGGTGCCTCTAACTATCTTAGGGAACTTTATATCTGGTTTCAGAACAGCAGTACCCAGGACAACATCAAACATTATGCGCTCAAACAAAGAATCACCTGGCATTTTAATCCACCGCAAACTCCTCATATGGGAGGGATATGGGAAGCAGGTGTCAAATCAGTAAAGGGTCATCTTCGTCGCATTGGTGCTCATCAACCCCTAACCTATGAAGAACTCACAACTCTCTTCACCAAAATTGAGGCAATCCTTAACTCAAGACCACTATGCCCTCTTCCTACCAGCCCAGATGAGATGAGTTACCTTAGCCCTGCCCATTTCTTGGTGGGCGGATCCCTGTTAGCCAGTCCTGAGCCCTCATACCTAGACACCAGAGAACATCTACTTACAAGATGGCAACTGCTGGGACAATTGACGCAACAATTCTGGGCCAGCTGGAAGTCCAACTATCTCTCAACTCTGCAACGCCGGCCAAAGTGGTTCAAGGATTCGATTAATCTAAACGTTGGCGACCTGGTCCTCCTCAGAGATACATCCGCTCCTACTCATTGGCCACTAGCCCGTATAGTCGAACTTCATCCAGGTAAAGATGATGTTGTGCGCGTTGTTACCATCAAAACTCCATCAGGCAAGCTATTCAAACGTTCTGTGGGTAATCTTGTTCCCCTGCGCCCCCTATCCTATCCTTCCTATCCAAGCAATCCTTAAATTTGACTCAAATTTGGTGGGCGGCATGTTTTGGCCAAGCCCAAAAGAAGTAATAACAAAAAATTATCTATTATCTGTCCTTCTATGAAAATGGGATCTACCAGCGTCTTGCTCCGTGTTTGTTGACACCCCTCACGCCGCGCCTCTCCATTGTCATTTAACCAGCAGGCTCAAACATTCCATCAGTTCTACGGTCCACCCCGTTGACCACTGCACTTGTCTCGTCAGTATCATCCATGAGCTCGAGGCTCACAGACTGGTCCTTGCTACCGCTACTATAGGCCCAAGTTTTTGTTATGAGCCGTCGTCGAGTGTGAGTCGCAGTATCTCCCCTCACGACAAACCATACCATCCGACGCCCTCATTCCTCGCTATCCCGAAGGTGATCGGAAAGCTACATATTACTTCCCCGTCACGAAGGGAAATAATCCGGGACGTCGTCGCCTATCAATTTATCCCTCGCCACGAAGGGAAATAAGTCGGGAACGTACTCAGCCCAACAGAGTTCGCGGAGACCGATACCTCGCGACTCCACTCGGATCTCGTCGGCGTTCCTTGTTGCCGCTTAGCCTTCGTCTTTCTCCGAAGTCGACATTTGATACCTGGCCAGGTCGTACATTTTAATTTACTTTAGTTATACCATCGCTTTATATCCGATTAAAGTAACTCTTTCCTTTCTATTTCGATTTGGTTTCTATTAATATTTCCCTACCTGGAAATAACAACATCCACGTCGTGAGCCGGTATGCTCAGTTTCCAGCTTGTGCTCTGTCGAGGCGTGACCTAATTTATTGTTCCTTGAACTTAAGGTCGGGCAGGGCTGAGCGTAGAACCGTTATCATTAGAGATAAAACGAATTTGGACAAGCAGGCTTTCTTGGCTGATGCGTTTTCTGCTGGCTGGGAAGAGGTCTACAATGAACCAGATTTGAACAATAAGGTAGACATCCTCACTCGAACCCTCCTAGCGGTGTATGACAAGCATTGCCCTCTCATCAGAATTAAACCGCGACACCAACCAGCCCCTTGGATTTCCCGAGATCTGAAGGATTTGATGCGGAAACGTGATGGCGAATACAAAAAATTCATCCGCACTAAAAGTCGAGAGGTGCATAACACTTATAAAAGATTGAGAAATAGAGTACAACAAACCCTCCAAAATGCGAAAATCAAATATTTTCACGAATTATTTAAGACTACTAAAGACACAAAGGATTTTTGGAAAATAATGCGCAATCTTGGAATTAGTGGCGGGAACATCGAGTCTGGGTTGAGTGTGTCCGTTGATGACTTGATCCCAGCCCCGCCCCCGTCGGTGCGGCTTTGTCATGCGGTTCATTGACGATACCAGAACCGTCCGAGGAGACAGTGAGGAAGGCCATGTTCAGTGTTGTTCCGACGCCGGATCGTTTATTATTTTGTAAAATGTTTGAGTCCGTCGGCCGATTGTTACCGTCAGTATCGGTGACATGACCATACCGGTCGGGGCGCCGGGAGGGGGGAGGAATGCTTGCGGTGTCTTCACGTGGAATTGTTCGCCAGTTGGCGTTTTGTGCACCTTCATTGACGTCTGGGCGAGTCGCCCTTTTTTCTCGACCTCTTCGTCGCCATCGTTGACCACGGACGTTTTCCGTTCCCGTCACTCGGACTATAACGCTCAACTCCCCAATATCTTCCGAATCCGTAAGTTCTATGCTCGATCTTCGCAAACCGCCTCCCACACGTAACATCTTTATTTTTCCTTTTAAAATCAATCTCCCCGTTTTCTTCAGTTTCCTCGTTGGGATACCGTATCGTCGTATCGTCGTATCGCATCGTATCGACATCGCCATCACACCACGTCACGCCGCACCTCGTCGTTTCACAGGCCAATTGTGGCCATTGCCGTGTGAACCGTGTGGATAGTTCTGTAAACTGCGGTCGTCGCCCGAGTGATCCCCACCGATCGGAGTCGGAAAATATCTGGGTCATTTCCTTTTATTTTATCCTTTCCTTCCGACACATTTTGTTAGAAGTTTAGTTTTTTTTTTTACTCAGGTAAATATTTTATTTTTATTTATAAACATTCTGGAGCTCCGTAGGTAGGACCCACTTTGTTCACAACAACAATTACTTTTATCAAATTGTATTATTTTCTACACCGACATTAAAGTTATTTTTTTAAGGAACTGGGTAGTTCTAATGTCGAAGTGCTCGACATCCCTACCTAGTCCGAACAAGTGTCAAGTCAAAGGCTGTTGGTGCTGATGGAGTGTCGATCGATGTTCTGCATGCGCTGGCAGATGCCGTCCTGCCGGCTTTGACGCACGTTTTCAACACTTCGTTGCGATCGGGCATTTACCCCGACTTGGAAAAGAGCAATCGTGAAGCCCTTACCGAAGATTAAGCATCCGTCGTCGGCTCGCGATTTTCGTGGCATCTCTCTGCTGTGTGCAATGGGAAAAATTCTGGACAACATCGTGTATCAACAGTTGAGCGATCACGTTGAGTCGCAGCGGGTCCTGGATCCGAGACAATCGGCCTATCGCGCTGGAGTGATCCATTTATGTTGAATTATTCATTTCAAGAAGTGGTATTGATTTGATTTCATAAATAAGAAGCTGTTACATTTAATAAGATGACTAAATGAGGATGTAAATGTTGACTTTTGTCAGGGAAGATGGAAGAGAGGGCCTCATGGCCCTAATCTTCCCTGATGGTTAAATAAACGATTTCAATCAATCAATCTCTTGGCCTCCCAGTGAAGAATTATGATTGGCAACTTCTAATAATAATTGAGTAAAATAAACCTTTATGTACATCGTATTCTCTTCTTTCGTTTATTATATACAGTACAATAACATTATCAAGGGCGGCGGAACGATAACGGAAAAGGTCCAATAAGTTAACTAATCATGTTGGGTTCAGTTCTGAGTTCGTATCAGATGACGAATTTTTGTCATTGAACTTGCTTTTCAAAAACAAAGAAATTAATGCTTCGGAAAAGTGAATATTTGAAGAGTAAGAGAAACCATGGAGCATTCGTTTTAACAAGAGAATTACCAGATGATCGTTACGTACTATTTTCGTCTGAATGTATAGGAATTTAGAGGAGTCCATGAATTAGTTTAAGCGTCGCCTGCGCCTCATTGTTCGTCTGTCCTTAAGCTGCAGGGCATTCTTCCCCCTCGCGCGCCGCCTCGGTGGAAGAGCCTGGCAGGAAATCCCGATTTCATTGTGAGAACAACGTGATTTCGACGCTTTGCTCCCGCCGCCGTTGCTATCGACGGGTTTCTTCAGCTTCGTTGCTCTTGTCCTCTCGCACGCCGCCTCAATAGACGTGCCTGGTGAAAACCCCGATTTTGCAGTTGGAACAAGGCGATTTCGACGCTTTGCTCCCGCCGCCGTTGCTATTGTCGGGTTTCTTCAACTTCGTTGCTCTCATCCCCCTCGCACGCCACCTCAATGGACGAGCCTGGTGAAACCCCGATTTTGCAGTTAGAACAATACGATTTTGACGCTTTGCTCTCACTGTCGCACTGCATTGGCAAATGACAATTATAATCCCTTTTTGACTCGATCTAATTGTCAAAAAATAGATTCACAATCGAGATTTGTTGTTTATTTATTTTTTCAGAATGTGAGCTTCAGATATAACGAGAGCACTCCGTGGATCTACGAAAATCTCGAATTTGGAATCGATTTAGACACAAGGTTGGCGCTTGTTGGGCCAAACGGAGCTGGGAAAAGTACCCTGTTAAAACTCTTGTATGGTGAGGTGAGTATTTTTATATTTTTCATTATACTACTATTATTATGTATTTCCTTTTTTATATATATAATGCAATTGTCTACTGCATTTTTGTTCTCTTCAATGTCCTGTAGTTGATGCCGACTGAGGGTATGATTCGAAAGAACTCCCATTTGAGAATCGCCCGCTACCACCAGCATCTCCACGAGCTGCTCGATCTGGATATTTCGCCTAATTGGACTACATGTTGAAGAGTTTCTACATGTGAAAGAGAAAGAAGAAATGAGGAAAATCATCGGCCGCTACGGTCTGACCGGAAGGCAGCAGGTTTGCCCGATTCGGCAGCTGTCGGACGGCCAACGGTGTCGGGTCGTTTTCGACTATTTGGCCTGGCAGGCCCCGCATCTTCTTCTGCTCGACGAGCCGACCAATCATTTGGACATGGAAACTATCGACGCGCTCGCTGAGGCCATAATCGAATTCGAAGGTGGAATGGTGCTTGTCTCTCACGACTTCAGGCTCATATCGCAAGTGAGTGAAGGAACGAGTAAAGGGAACCCCCTGGAAGAGGTTATGGGTCAAAATTGATATACTATCTACCCATTTTAAATGTGTTTTTTCGAGATTCCTGGCACCTAGGCGTGTAGGGGTATCATTTCACACTAAATTTGGGACATGGTACATCCACCATTTTGCCCATTTCCCCCATGTTTGAGATTTTCGACGATTTAGGCGTGTGAAGTATTGTTTCCCACTAATTTTTGGACGCTGAACCGATTGGAATGAGTCTCCATGCTCCTGTCTTCTCTCTCTCTCTCCTGGACCAAGGACCTACCCCTGTGAAAGAATTTGCAACGTTTTTAATCATTGGAAGCTGAGATTTGTCCAACGTATTGGAATTTATTAAATTATTTTCACAAAACAGTCTTGCTGATTGCCGTCTGAGTCGCTGCTAGATGCGGAAATTTTGGTTTTGACGTGAAAACTCGCAGAAAATTAATGGAATGTCAAACGTGAACTCGAGGAGTCAGGGTAGGATTCTTAGGTATGGGGAAGGCCTGAACTAGGACCACTAAACACAACCTGTCAGTTCGAGCCTAACTCATTGAATGGTCAAATACATGCGTATCTGAGCAAAACCCGACGGGTTTCGTGAAATAGATTTTCAAATCACTCAACTTTATGCATATGAAAACTTGATCTCACAGGGGAGATCTCTCTCAATCAATGAGCTTTTGCTCATCAAATGATCTCTAAGCTTTTGCTCATCTTTATGCCCACCCTTAGGCACAATATTAAGCTCAATTTAACCTTCCGGGCTAGTAAGATTTGTTTCGGACTATTCGTCTTTGCATTTTACCTTTAATCAGGGTGAATTTGAATTGGTTGTTTTCAGTTCTCTTTGTTTTGTAACCGTTCACTAACCTCATTCCCTTACGCCGTGTTTGTTATCCTTCATTACAATTTGTTAAGAACTGTTTGTATTTGTGTGAATAAACTTCGAGCACCAAATAAATAGTGGCCACTGGCAAGGAGAGGAAAAAAAAAAAAACAAAAAACAAAAAAACAGAACATTCGAATTAATTTCAGAAGGGGCGAAGCCTTCAGCTCACCCCTCACCTCAGGGAATCCCAGAGACCATGGGTAGGGGCATACCCCCTCTCATGGTCCGGGTATATCTGCCACTCCAGTGAATAAGTGGTCAAGTCGAATTTTCCCCAAAATGAGTTAACCGCCATAAGGGAAGCGGAATCGTGTTACCTTTGTTGTGAATAGGTGGCCAAGTCGGGCGTTGGCTTGAAACGGAGTTATATCGATGTGCGTTTTTGTCCATCTCATGATTTGAGAACCATAGTTGGTTAGGTCATGTTAACTAAATACACACGGATGTCGTGAATGGATAACTGTGTCCAGGTGCAGTTAACCATTCATGCACCAACAGTTTTCTCGCAACTCAAGGTAACCGGTTACGCCTTCAAAACTGAACTGGATAAGTCGAGTTACCTACTTAAACACGAAGGCAACTGTAAGAGTTATATTCCTGCCAGTTTTAGCCTCTAAGCGGACATCACTGCCACGAATCTGTTTGCCCACCCATTGCCTAGACGCAACCTTTGAACTTGCAAGGGAGGAGAAAAAGAACAACTGTTTTGATTAGGTAATTAATATTTTTCAAAATTGAAATAATCTATAAAATATTAGCATGAGAAATTTTGACAAAATAAATTCCTACCTATCAGCTCAACCAGATTGACTCTAATGTTCTTTTCTACCTCGCCTGTTCTTCTGGAAGGTCGGAGAGGGTGATTTTTCTGGAGGCCTTTGAGTGGCTGCCGTAGTGCAGATTCTAAGGGCCGAGTTCTCCAGCGGGTTTTGCTGGGTCCAAAGCGTGTTCCGGGCCGAACTTGAACTCCTGCGGTCCGGCTCGTGATTCTAGCGGTCTTTTAGGGCTGTCGAAGCACACACTTCACCTGCTGGACATGGAATAGTTTTCCTCGATTTCTCATGTTTTCTCCTGGGCCCAAAGTTTGCGCAAGTTTTCCTTTGGGCCTACCCCTCAGCCAATCGTTTGGTTTTAGGCGTCCCCAAAATTGCTCCAAACTCTTGGAGGGGGTTCGAAGGAGGATTTTATTCGGTGAAGTAAGCAGTGGTGGGATCTTGAAATATCCAATCGCTCGATGGGCAGTGTCTTCCCATCTGCTGACTCGCCGGACACGTGGAGCTTTTGAGAGCGCCTCAAATTCCGAAATGTTGCGGATTTCTCAGCGCTCGAGTTTTCTCACGGCCCGTGAGAAAATGCTTTGCTGGTGGTCCTGCGGCGGCGGATGTCTGGGTTTCGAGTTTCCCAAGGGTGTCGTCTCCTCGCTGCTGTCGGGTCTGAGCGTACGACTTCAAATTGTACGGTTTTAAGTCGTACAGCAACTCGTGGTCATAATGGGATATGTTGGAATTTCTCGGAAGCTTACGATCAGAATCTCTCTCGGAACATGGAAACAGACTGCTTCTGTACCTATTTTGGTTGGTTATTCCATGAATAATCAACCTATGTTTTCATGCAAATGGTCAACCTCTCCGATTAAGCTCAAAATTTTTTTCTGAACGTTTCATGATGTCTAGATCAAAAAACGCTGCAAATTCTTTCACAGGGGTTGGTTATTCCTCGGTTCAGGAGCATGGAGACTCACATCAATTGATTCGGTGTTCAAAATTTAGTGGAAAATTATACCCCACACGCCTGGGTATCAGAAATTTCGAAAACCCGCTTTCCAAATGGGTAAATAGATACCCATTTTGACCCATAACTTCTTCCGATGGGTGCCAACCGTTCTGGGACCCATTCTATTGGATTCAGCGTACAAAATTTAGTGGAAAATGATACCCCACACGCCTAGATCGCCAAAAATATCGAAAGCCGTCACTTAAGACGAAAGTCCATTTTCGAAATACACATTTTTACCCCCTGACCCAAGATTCAGATTTTTAGAAAATTTTCTACTACCAAAGTGCGGCGTGAACGGCGTTCGCCAGACGGACATTTGCTGATCTAGACACTTTGAAACGTCCAGAAAAATTTTTGGTCCTCTTCTGGTGGGTGCCAATCGCTCCCGGACCCATCTCAATGGATTCAGCGTCCAAAATTTAGTCAACAATGATACCTTATGCTCCTGATCAACCTCTCCGATTCGGCTCAAAAATGTTTTCTGGACGTTTCAATGTGTCTAGATCAGAAAACGCTGCAAATTCTTACACACGGGTTGGTCCGTACGCCGTCCGCCGTTTTTGGTAGTAGAGAATTTTCTAAAAATCTGAAATTTGGGTCAGGGGTCTGTTCCCGGCCTAGGACGGTCCTCCAAACTTTTCAGCCCGATCAGACCAAATTTGGGCGGGGTAGGGGACAAAATGTGTTTTTTGAAAAATGGATTTTCGAGATTTTGGGCGATCTAGGCGAGTGGGGTAACATTTTCCGCTAAATCATGGACACTGAATCGATTGGAATGGGTCTGGGACGTACCGCACCCACTGTTTTCCCCATTTTCCCCATGTTGAAGAAATGAGTCTCCATGCGCCTGGTCCGAGGAATAACCAACCTCTGTGTAAAGGTGGGTCCACTTCTGACGTAAATTCTTGTGTCGTACGTCGCAAGGATGCGGCGCACAAACTTGTGTCGCAAAACGAATGATGGAACAACGTAAATATTATTGCGTCATGCGTTGTGCGTCGATGCTCAGTCTGTACGTGGCATCGCTTGAAGGCTTTGTGCGAGTAATTTAAATATGGAATTGAGTAAGGAGGATGTAATTCTATGCATCCAAGAATATAAAAAAGGTACTGTCATCCAGGGATAATATATTTAGTAAATGGTTTCCACCATACTCATTTCTATTTAGATATAGATTCTTCACCCAACAACGTCTCCTTTGTTTACTCTTCTTTTTGGCAATGAGGTGATCCATAATTATAAAAGCTGCACATTTTTTCTTCAACTGTAATTCAGCCATTGGTTGTAGTACACACACAAAAAGTACAATGAACACGCAACACAGAGCACGGAAAAGACTACACGAGACAAACAGTAAATTTCCTTCACAACCTTGTGCGTGAGGGCAGATAGTACGTCCACATACACATAACTATGCGTCGCAAATCCTTTGATGTTCGTTGAAAAACCGACAACCGACGGATAGCGTGCGTTGTACGTGACGAATTTTTGTGTGTGCAAATCTTGCGACGCAACACGTCTACACTAGACGCAAATCGTGTTCGTCGCAAGAAATTTCGCCGAATGCCACGCAACACAAAAATTTACGTCAGATGTGGACCCACCTTAAGAATTTGCAGTGTCTTCGCCTTTTACTCCACCATGTCTCGTCCTGGTTTCCGTCTTGTCTCACCCTGGTCTCCATCTCGCCTCCGCCTTGATTCATCCTGGTCTCCGCCTTGTGTCATCCTGGTCTCCGCCTTGTCTCGGCCTGGTCTCCACCTCGCCCCACCTTGTCTACGATTTGTATCCACCTATTCCACTAAATTTTGGACGCTGAATCGATTGGAATAGGTCTGGGACCCGCCACACCCACTGTTTCCCCCATTCGAGGAATAACCAACCCCTGTGTAAGAATTTGCAGGGTTTTTTATAAGCATATTGTACCATGTACATTATGATAAAACTACTTTTGGCGTGAGAATTGTTTTCTTTCACGGATTCTCAAATTAGAAGGTACTTAATGTGACAAATTCATAAAAATATTGTTTATAATAAGTGAATAATTAGTTAAGTACGAGCCAAATTGTCTGTGCCCAGATGGTCATCTCAATCTCAAATTGACGGTAAACTTCATTATTAGATTCCCAATAAAGTCAACCGAATCGGTGTTGTGATAGTAAAATGTAGGTAGCAATAGAGGGTGATTTCCTCCAAATTTCAACTTCCAAAACAAAAATCCGGATTTTAGGTGGTGGTTCAAACATTAAAAACGCTCTCCTGAAAAGTTGGGAAATTTGAGTTACCTACCCACTTATTCACTGGGGCTGAACTCAGCCAGACTTTGATTCATATTACCCCTTCTGCCGAGCTCTTCTCACCTAATGAGCTATTTTTGCTTATCTTTTTCTCTTATTCAATAGTCCTCAAACATATATACAAGTTTTGGTTCGCAAACACAAACTTTAGTTTTTAAAAAGCAAACTTTTATTAACACACAGAAATTTAGGGTTTACACGTCACAATGGGTCGTCCTTGGCCCGCACCGAATAGCAAATTCTTATCACTTCAGGTAGGTTGTTTTAGTTCTTAGGTCTGCACACTACAGTACAATTTATTCCCTACGAGTGCCAGCTTAACTAGTATAAATTCAACATCTTCCTTCGTCATTGTTATAGTGCCGTCTTAGGCCTGCTCGTAAGGCACTTACATAGGCAGTAAAGTGTATTCTGCTAAAGCATAAGAGTTAAGAAATAATATTGTTAAGGAACCTTGAGAAAGTTTCTAACACAATTCATGTGTTTCAGGTCGCCGAACAGATATGGGTGTGCGAAAAGGGGACGGTCACCAAATGGCAGGAGGGCATTCAAGGGTACAAAGAGCACCTCAAAGCCAAAATCACCAAGAAAAACGACGCCGCCGAAGCCCGCAGAAAATAGCTCTTCAACGACAACACCTTCCGCCTATTCACCCGTTCCACTTTCACGATTAAAAAACAAAATTAAATTAATTTTTCTCTTCCAAAAAATGCAGAAACCAATCGATTTTGGTGACTTGAAAATCACGGTTGATCCGGCATAAGTGAGCGTTGAAATTTTATCATCGAAGTGCGCGAGGTGTTATTTACATTAATCTTTACGATGAAGTGTTTACAATGGAATATAATAAAGATTAACGAAGTTGATGAGTTCAGTTGTTAGTTACTTAGCGGCGGTACCCTTCATGAAAATAAGAGAAAAGATGAATAGGTACCTCAATGAATAAAAATACTGAATGTCGTATTTGGGCACGTTCTGACAGATTTTTGTTTGTTACTCCTTGAATGAGTGAATCTCTCCGATTCAGCCCAAAAATGTTTTTTGCAGCGTGTCTTGATCAGAATAAGCAAATAATGTCCGTCAGCCGTTGTGGTGGCACCATGTGGTGGTTGCCAAGAGACATAATAGTTTCGTGTGGAAATCAAATAGAGTTAGTTAATGTTCACGATCCTTCCGAGTATGTTCACATTGTACTTAGGTCAGAACATGGCGCAGTCACGGTAGGTAAATCCTTATGCAAACAAACATGCCGAAGAAAGGTAGACGGACATCGAATAAGGTGCCGGAGGAGACGGATGTTGACAGGATTGCCTCGCTTGAGAAGTCGGTTCAGGCAATCGCAGAGCAACTCAGGTTCATGATGTCACTAAAAAGTGATGGTGCCGATACACCTGGACGGCCTCACCCAGCTCCACAATCCAAGCCGGCGACAGCCACGTCGACTATTTCAACTGAGGTGAGTAGGTTACCGGGGGTCCCCATACCTGAACCTCTCGAGGAGGTATACTCGTTTGCACAG
>JADDOF010000086.1:0-34377 GCA_019603395.1 Cyrtorhinus lividipennis | reverse complement strand
GAACAGTTCCGAAACTGGCGGCGGAGGTATGAAAATTACCTCAGAGCCCAGGGCGCTAACAGAGCCCCAATGAACAGGCTAATGCGATATTATTGCCTTTGGGTCGAAAATATCCGACGTGTTAAGATTACTTTTAAACATTCATATGGAAGTGATGAAGAAGGGATAATAGATAAGTGGACACATACTACCGAAAAAAGATAATGGAAGGATACGAGAAGCCAGTTCACCAGCAGGCGGTCACCATCCGAAATCCTATTTGGACATCACCTGAGATCCCTCGTGCCAGCTCACTACAAATCTTCTCCAAAGAGTGGCAAAAGGCATCGGGCACCTTGGATCGCGACATCGCCCGCCAGAAGGCGGCGGCGGCAAGTAAATACAACAAGAACGCCCGAGATCTACTCCCTTCAAGTCGGCAGCTACGTACGGCTACAAAATCCATCACGAAGAAATGGGATGCCGGCGGGGCTCATCATCGACAGAGACCCGTACCGAAGTATGTGGTCAAGGGTGATAGCGGAAGGCTGTACTCAGAAACCGGCGATATCTGAAGAGGAGCGAGGGGGGAGATGTGGTGGCACCATGTGGTGGTGCCAAGAGACATGTAGTTCGTGTTTGAAAATCAAATAGAGTTCACGATCCTTCCGCGTATGTCAAATCGTACTTAGATCAGAACAGCCGTCCACGCAGATTTTGGTAGTATTTTCTAAAAAATCGAAATTGGGTCAGGGACCGATTCCGGCTTTAGTTTGTCCTCAAACACATGCTCCACGTTGTCGAAATGGGTCAAAATGTGTTTTTGAAAAATGGATTTCGAGATTTTGGGCGATCTAGGCGAGTAGGGTGTCATTTTCCACTAAATTTTGGACGCTGAATCCAATAAATGGGTCCCAGAACGATTGGCACCCACTGGAAGAGTTATGGGTCAAAATGGGTATGTATCCACCCATTTTGTATGTGTCAGGATTTCTGGTGCCTCAGGCGTGGGGGGGTACATCTTCCAGTTGACTTTATCGTGATACAAAAATCTGAGAATGGTTTCCATCAGCCTAAAAACGTTCCCCCCCTGTTTACCGGAACCATATGGTGGTATATATTAACTACTCTGACTGCAACCTAATCGTTTTTATCCCCCTCATGAGAACCTGTTGACTTTATACAGTGATACAAAAAATCTGAGAATGGTTTCCATTCAGCCCAATAAACGTCCCCCCCTTGTTTACCGGACCATTATGGTGGGTAATATGAACTACTCTGACTGCAACCTAATCGTTTTTATCCCCCTCATGATAACCTGTTGACTTTATACAGTGATACAAAAAATCTGAGAATGGTTTCCATTCAGCCCAATAAACGTCCCCCCCTTGTTTACCGGACCATTATGGTGGGTAATATGAACTACTCTGACTGCAACCTAATCGTTTTTATCCCCCTCATGAGAACCTGTTGACTTTATACAGTGATACAAAAAATCTGAGAATGGTTTCCATTCAGCCCAATAAACGTCCCCCCCTTGTTTACCGGACCATTATGGTGGGTAATATGAACTACTCTGACTGCAACCTAATCGTTTTTATCCCCCTCATGAGAACCTGTTGACTTTATACAGTGATACAAAAAATCTGAGAATGGTTTCCATTCAGCCCAATAAACGTCCCCCCCTTGTTTACCGGACCATTATGGTGGGTAATATGAACTACTCTGACTGCAACCTAATCGTTTTTATCCCCCTCATGAGAACCTGTTGACTTTATACAGTGATACAAAAAATCTGAGAATGGTTTCCATTCAGCCCAATAAACGTCCCCCCCTTGTTTACCGGACCATTATGGTGGGTAATATGAACTACTCTGACTGCAACCTAATCGTTTTTATCCCCCTCATGAGAACCTGTTGACTTTATACAGTGATACAAAAAATCTGAGAATGGTTTCCATTCAGCCCAATAAACGTCCCCCCCTTGTTTACCGGACCATTATGGTGGGTAATATGAACTACTCTGACTGCAACCTAATCGTTTTTATCCCCCTCATGATAACCTGTTGACTTTATACAGTGATACAAAAAATCTGAGAATGGTTTCCATTCAGCCCAATAAACGTCCCCCCCTTGTTTACCGGACCATTATGGTGGGTAATATGAACTACTCTGACTGCAACCTAATCGTTTTTATCCCCCTCATGAGAACCTGTTGACTTTATACAGTGATACAAAAAATCTGAGAATGGTTTCCATTCAGCCCAATAAACGTCCCCCCCTTGTTTACCGGACCATTATGGTGGGTAATATGAACTACTCTGACTGCAACCTAATCGTTTTTATCCCCCTCATGAGAACCTGTTGACTTTATACAGTGATACAAAAAATCTGAGAATGGTTTCCATTCAGCCCAATAAACGTCCCCCCCTTGTTTACCGGACCATTATGGTGGGTAATATGAACTACTCTGACTGCAACCTAATCGTTTTTATCCCCCTCATGAGAACCTGTTGACTTTATACAGTGATACAAAAAATCTGAGAATGGTTTCCATTCAGCCCAATAAACGTCCCCCCCTTGTTTACCGGACCATTATGGTGGGTAATATGAACTACTCTGACTGCAACCTAATCGTTTTTATCCCCCTCATGAGAACCTGTTGACTTTATACAGTGATACAAAAAATCTGAGAATGGTTTCCATTCAGCCCAATAAACGTCCCCCCCTTGTTTACCGGACCATTATGGTGGGTAATATGAACTACTCTGACTGCAACCTAATCGTTTTTATCCCCCTCATGAGAACCTGTTGACTTTATACAGTGATACAAAAAATCTGAGAATGGTTTCCATTCAGCCCAATAAACGTCCCCCCCTTGTTTACCGGACCATTATGGTGGGTAATATGAACTACTCTGACTGCAACCTAATCGTTTTTATCCCCCTCATGAGAACCTGTTGACTTTATACAGTGATACAAAAAATCTGAGAATGGTTTCCATTCAGCCCAATAAACGTCCCCCCCTTGTTTACCGGACCATTATGGTGGGTAATATGAACTACTCTGACTGCAACCTAATCGTTTTTATCCCCCTCATGAGAACCTGTTGACTTTATACAGTGATACAAAAAATCTGAGAATGGTTTCCATTCAGCCCAATAAACGTCCCCCCCTTGTTTACCGGACCATTATGGTGGGTAATATGAACTACTCTGACTGCAACCTAATCGTTTTTATCCCCCTCATGAGAACCTGTTGACTTTATACAGTGATACAAAAAATCTGAGAATGGTTTCCATTCAGCCCAATAAACGTCCCCCCCTTGTTTACCGGACCATTATGGTGGGTAATATGAACTACTCTGACTGCAACCTAATCGTTTTTATCCCCCTCATGATAACCTGTTGACTTTATACAGTGATACAAAAAATCTGAGAATGGTTTCCATTCAGCCCAATAAACGTCCCCCCCTTGTTTACCGGACCATTATGGTGGGTAATATGAACTACTCTGACTGCAACCTAATCGTTTTTATCCCCCTCATGAGAACCTGTTGACTTTATACAGTGATACAAAAAATCTGAGAATGGTTTCCATTCAGCCCAATAAACGTCCCCCCCTTGTTTACCGGACCATTATGGTGGGTAATATGAACTACTCTGACTGCAACCTAATCGTTTTTATCCCCCTCATGAGAACCTGTTGACTTTATACAGTGATACAAAAAATCTGAGAATGGTTTCCATTCAGCCCAATAAACGTCCCCCCCTTGTTTACCGGACCATTATGGTGGGTAATATGAACTACTCTGACTGCAACCTAATCGTTTTTATCCCCCTCATGATAACCTGTTGACTTTATACAGTGATACAAAAAATCTGAGAATGGTTTCCATTCAGCCCAATAAACGTCCCCCCCTTGTTTACCGGACCATTATGGTGGGTAATATGAACTACTCTGACTGCAACCTAATCGTTTTTATCCCCCTCATGAGAACCTGTTGACTTTATACAGTGATACAAAAAATCTGAGAATGGTTTCCATTCAGCCCAATAAACGTCCCCCCCTTGTTTACCGGACCATTATGGTGGGTAATATGAACTACTCTGACTGCAACCTAATCGTTTTTATCCCCCTCATGAGAACCTGTTGACTTTATACAGTGATACAAAAATCTGAGAATGGTTTCCATTCAGCCCAATAAACGTCCCCCCCTTGTTTACCGGACCATTATGGTGGGTAATATGAACTACTCTGACTGCAACCTAATCGTTTTTATCCCCCTCATGAGAACCTGTTGACTTTATACAGTGATACAAAAAATCTGAGAATGGTTTCCATTCAGCCCAATAAACGTCCCCCCCTTGTTTACCGGACCATTATGGTGGGTAATATGAACTACTCTGACTGCAACCTAATCGTTTTTATCCCCCTCATGAGAACCTGTTGACTTTATACAGTGATACAAAAAATCTGAGAATGGTTTCCATTCAGCCCAATAAACGTCCCCCCCTTGTTTACCGGACCATTATGGTGGGTAATATGAACTACTCTGACTGCAACCTAATCGTTTTTATCCCCCTCATGAGAACCTGTTGACTTTATACAGTGATACAAAAAATCTGAGAATGGTTTCCATTCAGCCCAATAAACGTCCCCCCCTTGTTTACCGGACCATTATGGTGGGTAATATGAACTACTCTGACTGCAACCTAATCGTTTTTATCCCCCTCATGATAACCTGTTGACTTTATACAGTGATACAAAAAATCTGAGAATGGTTTCCATTCAGCCCAATAAACGTCCCCCCCTTGTTTACCGGACCATTATGGTGGGTAATATGAACTACTCTGACTGCAACCTAATCGTTTTTATCCCCCTCATGAGAACCTGTTGACTTTATACAGTGATACAAAAAATCTGAGAATGGTTTCCATTCAGCCCAATAAACGTCCCCCCCTTGTTTACCGGACCATTATGGTGGGTAATATGAACTACTCTGACTGCAACCTAATCGTTTTTATCCCCCTCATGATAACCTGTTGACTTTATACAGTGATACAAAAAATCTGAGAATGGTTTCCATTCAGCCCAATAAACGTCCCCCCCTTGTTTACCGGACCATTATGGTGGGTAATATGAACTACTCTGACTGCAACCTAATCGTTTTTATCCCCCTCATGAGAACCTGTTGACTTTATACAGTGATACAAAAAATCTGAGAATGGTTTCCATTCAGCCCAATAAACGTCCCCCCCTTGTTTACCGGACCATTATGGTGGGTAATATGAACTACTCTGACTGCAACCTAATCGTTTTTATCCCCCTCATGAGAACCTGTTGACTTTATACAGTGATACAAAAAATCTGAGAATGGTTTCCATTCAGCCCAATAAACGTCCCCCCCTTGTTTACCGGACCATTATGGTGGGTAATATGAACTACTCTGACTGCAACCTAATCGTTTTTATCCCCCTCATGATAACCTGTTGACTTTATACAGTGATACAAAAAATCTGAGAATGGTTTCCATTCAGCCCAATAAACGTCCCCCCCCTTGTTTACCGGACCATTATGGTGGGTAATATGAACTACTCTGACTGCAACCTAATCGTTTTTATCCCCCTCATGAGAACCTGTTGACTTTATACAGTGATACAAAAAATCTGAGAATGGTTTCCATTCAGCCCAATAAACGTCCCCCCCTTGTTTACCGGACCATTATGGTGGGTAATATGAACTACTCTGACTGCAACCTAATCGTTTTTATCCCCCTCATGATAACCTGTTGACTTTATACAGTGATACAAAAAATCTGAGAATGGTTTCCATTCAGCCCAATAAACGTCCCCCCCTTGTTTACCGGACCATTATGGTGGGTAATATGAACTACTCTGACTGCAACCTAATCGTTTTTATCCCCCTCATGAGAACCTGTTGACTTTATACAGTGATACAAAAAATCTGAGAATGGTTTCCATTCAGCCCAATAAACGTCCCCCCCTTGTTTACCGGACCATTATGGTGGGTAATATGAACTACTCTGACTGCAACCTAATCGTTTTTATCCCCCTCATGAGAACCTGTTGACTTTATACAGTGATACAAAAAATCTGAGAATGGTTTCCATTCAGCCCAATAAACGTCCCCCCCTTGTTTACCGGACCATTATGGTGGGTAATATGAACTACTCTGACTGCAACCTAATCGTTTTTATCCCCCTCATGATAACCTGTTGACTTTATACAGTGATACAAAAAATCTGAGAATGGTTTCCATTCAGCCCAATAAACGTCCCCCCCTTGTTTACCGGACCATTATGGTGGGTAATATGAACTACTCTGACTGCAACCTAATCGTTTTTATCCCCCTCATGAGAACCTGTTGACTTTATACAGTGATACAAAAAATCTGAGAATGGTTTCCATTCAGCCCAATAAACGTCCCCCCCTTGTTTACCGGACCATTATGGTGGGTAATATGAACTACTCTGACTGCAACCTAATCGTTTTTATCCCCCTCATGATAACCTGTTGACTTTATACAGTGATACAAAAAATCTGAGAATGGTTTCCATTCAGCCCAATAAACGTCCCCCCCTTGTTTACCGGACCATTATGGTGGGTAATATGAACTACTCTGACTGCAACCTAATCGTTTTTATCCCCCTCATGATAACCTGTTGACTTTATACAGTGATACAAAAAATCTGAGAATGGTTTCCATTCAGCCCAATAAACGTCCCCCCCTTGTTTACCGGACCATTATGGTGGGTAATATGAACTACTCTGACTGCAACCTAATCGTTTTTATCCCCCTCATGAGAACCTGTTGACTTTATACAGTGATACAAAAAATCTGAGAATGGTTTCCATTCAGCCCAATAAACGTCCCCCCCTTGTTTACCGGACCATTATGGTGGGTAATATGAACTACTCTGACTGCAACCTAATCGTTTTTATCCCCCTCATGAGAACCTGTTGACTTTATACAGTGATACAAAAAATCTGAGAATGGTTTCCATTCAGCCCAATAAACGTCCCCCCCTTGTTTACCGGACCATTATGGTGGGTAATATGAACTACTCTGACTGCAACCTAATCGTTTTTATCCCCCTCATGATAACCTGTTGACTTTATCAGTGATACAAAAAATCTGAGAATGGTTTCCATTCAGCCCAATAAACGTCCCCCCCTTGTTTACCGGACCATTATGGTGGGTAATATGAACTACTCTGACTGCAACCTAATCGTTTTTATCCCCCTCATGAGAACCTGTTGACTTTATACAGTGATACAAAAAATCTGAGAATGGTTTCCATTCAGCCCAATAAACGTCCCCCCCTTGTTTACCGGACCATTATGGTGGGTAATATGAACTACTCTGACTGCAACCTAATCGTTTTTATCCCCCTCATGATAACCTGTTGACTTTATACAGTGATACAAAAAATCTGAGAATGGTTTCCATTCAGCCCAATAAACGTCCCCCCCTTGTTTACCGGACCATTATGGTGGGTAATATGAACTACTCTGACTGCAACCTAATCGTTTTTATCCCCCTCATGAGAACCTGTTGACTTTATACAGTGATACAAAAAATCTGAGAATGGTTTCCATTCAGCCCAATAAACGTCCCCCCCTTGTTTACCGGACCATTATGGTGGGTAATATGAACTACTCTGACTGCAACCTAATCGTTTTTATCCCCCTCATGAGAACCTGTTGACTTTATACAGTGATACAAAAAATCTGAGAATGGTTTCCATTCAGCCCAATAAACGTCCCCCCCTTGTTTACCGGACCATTATGGTGGGTAATATGAACTACTCTGACTGCAACCTAATCGTTTTTATCCCCCTCATGATAACCTGTTGACTTTATACAGTGATACAAAAAATCTGAGAATGGTTTCCATTCAGCCCAATAAACGTCCCCCCCTTGTTTACCGGACCATTATGGTGGGTAATATGAACTACTCTGACTGCAACCTAATCGTTTTTATCCCCCTCATGAGAACCTGTTGACTTTATACAGTGATACAAAAAATCTGAGAATGGTTTCCATTCAGCCCAATAAACGTCCCCCCCTTGTTTACCGGACCATTATGGTGGGTAATATGAACTACTCTGACTGCAACCTAATCGTTTTTATCCCCCTCATGAGAACCTGTTGACTTTATACAGTGATACAAAAAATCTGAGAATGGTTTCCATTCAGCCCAATAAACGTCCCCCCCTTGTTTACCGGACCATTATGGTGGGTAATATGAACTACTCTGACTGCAACCTAATCGTTTTTATCCCCCTCATGAGAACCTGTTGACTTTATACAGTGATACAAAAAATCTGAGAATGGTTTCCATTCAGCCCAATAAACGTCCCCCCCTTGTTTACCGGACCATTATGGTGGGTAATATGAACTACTCTGACTGCAACCTAATCGTTTTTATCCCCCTCATGAGAACCTGTTGACTTTATACAGTGATACAAAAAATCTGAGAATGGTTTCCATTCAGCCCAATAAACGTCCCCCCCTTGTTTACCGGACCATTATGGTGGGTAATATGAACTACTCTGACTGCAACCTAATCGTTTTTATCCCCCTCATGAGAACCTGTTGACTTTATACAGTGATACAAAAAATCTGAGAATGGTTTCCATTCAGCCCAATAAACGTCCCCCCCTTGTTTACCGGACCATTATGGTGGGTAATATGAACTACTCTGACTGCAACCTAATCGTTTTTATCCCCCTCATGATAACCTGTTGACTTTATACAGTGATACAAAAAATCTGAGAATGGTTTCCATTCAGCCCAATAAACGTCCCCCCCTTGTTTACCGGACCATTATGGTGGGTAATATGAACTACTCTGACTGCAACCTAATCGTTTTTATCCCCCTCATGAGAACCTGTTGACTTTATACAGTGATACAAAAAATCTGAGAATGGTTTCCATTCAGCCCAATAAACGTCCCCCCCTTGTTTACCGGACCATTATGGTGGGTAATATGAACTACTCTGACTGCAACCTAATCGTTTTTATCCCCCTCATGATAACCTGTTGACTTTATACAGTGATACAAAAAATCTGAGAATGGTTTCCATTCAGCCCAATAAACGTCCCCCCCTTGTTTACCGGACCATTATGGTGGGTAATATGAACTACTCTGACTGCAACCTAATCGTTTTTATCCCCCTCATGATAACCTGTTGACTTTATACAGTGATACAAAAAATCTGAGAATGGTTTCCATTCAGCCCAATAAACGTCCCCCCCTTGTTTACCGGACCATTATGGTGGGTAATATGAACTACTCTGACTGCAACCTAATCGTTTTTATCCCCCTCATGATAACCTGTTGACTTTATACAGTGATACAAAAAATCTGAGAATGGTTTCCATTCAGCCCAATAAACGTCCCCCCCTTGTTTACCGGACCATTATGGTGGGTAATATGAACTACTCTGACTGCAACCTAATCGTTTTTATCCCCCTCATGAGAACCTGTTGACTTTATACAGTGATACAAAAAATCTGAGAATGGTTTCCATTCAGCCCAATAAACGTCCCCCCCTTGTTTACCGGACCATTATGGTGGGTAATATGAACTACTCTGACTGCAACCTAATCGTTTTTATCCCCCTCATGATAACCTGTTGACTTTATACAGTGATACAAAAAATCTGAGAATGGTTTCCATTCAGCCCAATAAACGTCCCCCCCTTGTTTACCGGACCATTATGGTGGGTAATATGAACTACTCTGACTGCAACCTAATCGTTTTTATCCCCCTCATGATAACCTGTTGACTTTATACAGTGATACAAAAAATCTGAGAATGGTTTCCATTCAGCCCAATAAACGTCCCCCCCTTGTTTACCGGACCATTATGGTGGGTAATATGAACTACTCTGACTGCAACCTAATCGTTTTTATCCCCCTCATGAGAACCTGTTGACTTTATACAGTGATACAAAAAATCTGAGAATGGTTTCCATTCAGCCCAATAAACGTCCCCCCCTTGTTTACCGGACCATTATGGTGGGTAATATGAACTACTCTGACTGCAACCTAATCGTTTTTATCCCCCTCATGATAACCTGTTGACTTTATACAGTGATACAAAAAATCTGAGAATGGTTTCCATTCAGCCCAATAAACGTCCCCCCCTTGTTTACCGGACCATTATGGTGGGTAATATGAACTACTCTGACTGCAACCTAATCGTTTTTATCCCCCTCATGAGAACCTGTTGACTTTATACAGTGATACAAAAAATCTGAGAATGGTTTCCATTCAGCCCAATAAACGTCCCCCCCTTGTTTACCGGACCATTATGGTGGGTAATATGAACTACTCTGACTGCAACCTAATCGTTTTTATCCCCCTCATGAGAACCTGTTGACTTTATACAGTGATACAAAAAATCTGAGAATGGTTTCCATTCAGCCCAATAAACGTCCCCCCCTTGTTTACCGGACCATTATGGTGGGTAATATGAACTACTCTGACTGCAACCTAATCGTTTTTATCCCCCTCATGATAACCTGTTGACTTTATACAGTGATACAAAAAATCTGAGAATGGTTTCCATTCAGCCCAATAAACGTCCCCCCCTTGTTTACCGGACCATTATGGTGGGTAATATGAACTACTCTGACTGCAACCTAATCGTTTTTATCCCCCTCATGATAACCTGTTGACTTTATACAGTGATACAAAAAATCTGAGAATGGTTTCCATTCAGCCCAATAAACGTCCCCCCCTTGTTTACCGGACCATTATGGTGGGTAATATGAACTACTCTGACTGCAACCTAATCGTTTTTATCCCCCTCATGAGAACCTGTTGACTTTATACAGTGATACAAAAAATCTGAGAATGGTTTCCATTCAGCCCAATAAACGTCCCCCCCCTTGTTTACCGGACCATTATGGTGGGTAATATGAACTACTCTGACTGCAACCTAATCGTTTTTATCCCCCTCATGAGAACCTGTTGACTTTATACAGTGATACAAAAAATCTGAGAATGGTTTCCATTCAGCCCAATAAACGTCCCCCCCTTGTTTACCGGACCATTATGGTGGGTAATATGAACTACTCTGACTGCAACCTAATCGTTTTTATCCCCCTCATGATAACCTGTTGACTTTATACAGTGATACAAAAAATCTGAGAATGGTTTCCATTCAGCCCAATAAACGTCCCCCCCCTTGTTTACCGGACCATTATGGTGGGTAATATGAACTACTCTGACTGCAACCTAATCGTTTTTATCCCCCTCATGATAACCTGTTGACTTTATACAGTGATACAAAAAATCTGAGAATGGTTTCCATTCAGCCCAATAAACGTCCCCCCCTTGTTTACCGGACCATTATGGTGGGTAATATGAACTACTCTGACTGCAACCTAATCGTTTTTATCCCCCTCATGAGAACCTGTTGACTTTATACAGTGATACAAAAAATCTGAGAATGGTTTCCATTCAGCCCAATAAACGTCCCCCCCCTTGTTTACCGGACCATTATGGTGGGTAATATGAACTACTCTGACTGCAACCTAATCGTTTTTATCCCCCTCATGATAACCTGTTGACTTTATACAGTGATACAAAAAATCTGAGAATGGTTTCCATTCAGCCCAATAAACGTCCCCCCCTTGTTTACCGGACCATTATGGTGGGTAATATGAACTACTCTGACTGCAACCTAATCGTTTTTATCCCCCTCATGAGAACCTGTTGACTTTATACAGTGATACAAAAAATCTGAGAATGGTTTCCATTCAGCCCAATAAACGTCCCCCCCTTGTTTACCGGACCATTATGGTGGGTAATATGAACTACTCTGACTGCAACCTAATCGTTTTTATCCCCCTCATGATAACCTGTTGACTTTATACAGTGATACAAAAAATCTGAGAATGGTTTCCATTCAGCCCAATAAACGTCCCCCCCTTGTTTACCGGACCATTATGGTGGGTAATATGAACTACTCTGACTGCAACCTAATCGTTTTTATCCCCCTCATGAGAACCTGTTGACTTTATACAGTGATACAAAAAATCTGAGAATGGTTTCCATTCAGCCCAATAAACGTCCCCCCCTTGTTTACCGGACCATTATGGTGGGTAATATGAACTACTCTGACTGCAACCTAATCGTTTTTATCCCCCTCATGATAACCTGTTGACTTTATACAGTGATACAAAAAATCTGAGAATGGTTTCCATTCAGCCCAATAAACGTCCCCCCCCTTGTTTACCGGACCATTATGGTGGGTAATATGAACTACTCTGACTGCAACCTAATCGTTTTTATCCCCCTCATGATAACCTGTTGACTTTATACAGTGATACAAAAAATCTGAGAATGGTTTCCATTCAGCCCAATAAACGTCCCCCCCTTGTTTACCGGACCATTATGGTGGGTAATATGAACTACTCTGACTGCAACCTAATCGTTTTTATCCCCCTCATGATAACCTGTTGACTTTATACAGTGATACAAAAAATCTGAGAATGGTTTCCATTCAGCCCAATAAACGTCCCCCCCTTGTTTACCGGACCATTATGGTGGGTAATATGAACTACTCTGACTGCAACCTAATCGTTTTTATCCCCCTCATGAGAACCTGTTGACTTTATACAGTGATACAAAAAATCTGAGAATGGTTTCCATTCAGCCCAATAAACGTCCCCCCCCTTGTTTACCGGACCATTATGGTGGGTAATATGAACTACTCTGACTGCAACCTAATCGTTTTTATCCCCCTCATGATAACCTGTTGACTTTATACAGTGATACAAAAAATCTGAGAATGGTTTCCATTCAGCCCAATAAACGTCCCCCCCTTGTTTACCGGACCATTATGGTGGGTAATATGAACTACTCTGACTGCAACCTAATCGTTTTTATCCCCCTCATGAGAACCTGTTGACTTTATACAGTGATACAAAAAATCTGAGAATGGTTTCCATTCAGCCCAATAAACGTCCCCCCCTTGTTTACCGGACCATTATGGTGGGTAATATGAACTACTCTGACTGCAACCTAATCGTTTTTATCCCCCTCATGAGAACCTGTTGACTTTATACAGTGATACAAAAAATCTGAGAATGGTTTCCATTCAGCCCAATAAACGTCCCCCCCTTGTTTACCGGACCATTATGGTGGGTAATATGAACTACTCTGACTGCAACCTAATCGTTTTTATCCCCCTCATGAGAACCTGTTGACTTTATACAGTGATACAAAAAATCTGAGAATGGTTTCCATTCAGCCCAATAAACGTCCCCCCCTTGTTTACCGGACCATTATGGTGGGTAATATGAACTACTCTGACTGCAACCTAATCGTTTTTATCCCCCTCATGATAACCTGTTGACTTTATACAGTGATACAAAAAATCTGAGAATGGTTTCCATTCAGCCCAATAAACGTCCCCCCCTTGTTTACCGGACCATTATGGTGGGTAATATGAACTACTCTGACTGCAACCTAATCGTTTTTATCCCCCTCATGATAACCTGTTGACTTTATACAGTGATACAAAAAATCTGAGAATGGTTTCCATTCAGCCCAATAAACGTCCCCCCCTTGTTTACCGGACCATTATGGTGGGTAATATGAACTACTCTGACTGCAACCTAATCGTTTTTATCCCCCTCATGAGAACCTGTTGACTTTATACAGTGATACAAAAAATCTGAGAATGGTTTCCATTCAGCCCAATAAACGTCCCCCCCCTTGTTTACCGGACCATTATGGTGGGTAATATGAACTACTCTGACTGCAACCTAATCGTTTTTATCCCCCTCATGATAACCTGTTGACTTTATACAGTGATACAAAAAATCTGAGAATGGTTTCCATTCAGCCCAATAAACGTCCCCCCCTTGTTTACCGGACCATTATGGTGGGTAATATGAACTACTCTGACTGCAACCTAATCGTTTTTATCCCCCTCATGAGAACCTGTTGACTTTATACAGTGATACAAAAAATCTGAGAATGGTTTCCATTCAGCCCAATAAACGTCCCCCCCTTGTTTACCGGACCATTATGGTGGGTAATATGAACTACTCTGACTGCAACCTAATCGTTTTTATCCCCCTCATGATAACCTGTTGACTTTATACAGTGATACAAAAAATCTGAGAATGGTTTCCATTCAGCCCAATAAACGTCCCCCCCTTGTTTACCGGACCATTATGGTGGGTAATATGAACTACTCTGACTGCAACCTAATCGTTTTTATCCCCCTCATGATAACCTGTTGACTTTATACAGTGATACAAAAAATCTGAGAATGGTTTCCATTCAGCCCAATAAACGTCCCCCCCTTGTTTACCGGACCATTATGGTGGGTAATATGAACTACTCTGACTGCAACCTAATCGTTTTTATCCCCCTCATGATAACCTGTTGACTTTATCCAGTGATACAAAAAATCTGAGAATGGTTTCCATTCAGCCCAATAAACGTCCCCCCCCTTGTTTACCGGACCATTATGGTGGGTAATATGAACTACTCTGACTGCAACCTAATCGTTTTTATCCCCCTCATGATAACCTGTTGACTTTATACAGTGATACAAAAAATCTGAGAATGGTTTCCATTCAGCCCAATAAACGTCCCCCCCTTGTTTACCGGACCATTATGGTGGGTAATATGAACTACTCTGACTGCAACCTAATCGTTTTTATCCCCCTCATGATAACCTGTTGACTTTATACAGTGATACAAAAAATCTGAGAATGGTTTCCATTCAGCCCAATAAACGTCCCCCCCCTTGTTTACCGGACCATTATGGTGGGTAATATGAACTACTCTGACTGCAACCTAATCGTTTTTATCCCCCTCATGATAACCTGTTGACTTTATACAGTGATACAAAAAATCTGAGAATGGTTTCCATTCAGCCCAATAAACGTCCCCCCCTTGTTTACCGGACCATTATGGTGGGTAATATGAACTACTCTGACTGCAACCTAATCGTTTTTATCCCCCTCATGATAACCTGTTGACTTTATACAGTGATACAAAAAATCTGAGAATGGTTTCCATTCAGCCCAATAAACGTCCCCCCCTTGTTTACCGGACCATTATGGTGGGTAATATGAACTACTCTGACTGCAACCTAATCGTTTTTATCCCCCTCATGATAACCTGTTGACTTTATACAGTGATACAAAAAATCTGAGAATGGTTTCCATTCAGCCCAATAAACGTCCCCCCCCTTGTTTACCGGACCATTATGGTGGGTAATATGAACTACTCTGACTGCAACCTAATCGTTTTTATCCCCCTCATGATAACCTGTTGACTTTATACAGTGATACAAAAAATCTGAGAATGGTTTCCATTCAGCCCAATAAACGTCCCCCCCTTGTTTACCGGACCATTATGGTGGGTAATATGAACTACTCTGACTGCAACCTAATCGTTTTTATCCCCCTCATGAGAACCTGTTGACTTTATACAGTGATACAAAAAATCTGAGAATGGTTTCCATTCAGCCCAATAAACGTCCCCCCCTTGTTTACCGGACCATTATGGTGGGTAATATGAACTACTCTGACTGCAACCTAATCGTTTTTATCCCCCTCATGATAACCTGTTGACTTTATACAGTGATACAAAAAATCTGAGAATGGTTTCCATTCAGCCCAATAAACGTCCCCCCCTTGTTTACCGGACCATTATGGTGGGTAATATGAACTACTCTGACTGCAACCTAATCGTTTTTATCCCCCTCATGAGAACCTGTTGACTTTATACAGTGATACAAAAAATCTGAGAATGGTTTCCATTCAGCCCAATAAACGTCCCCCCCTTGTTTACCGGACCATTATGGTGGGTAATATGAACTACTCTGACTGCAACCTAATCGTTTTTATCCCCCTCATGATAACCTGTTGACTTTATACAGTGATACAAAAAATCTGAGAATGGTTTCCATTCAGCCCAATAAACGTCCCCCCCCTTGTTTACCGGACCATTATGGTGGGTAATATGAACTACTCTGACTGCAACCTAATCGTTTTTATCCCCCTCATGAGAACCTGTTGACTTTATACAGTGATACAAAAAATCTGAGAATGGTTTCCATTCAGCCCAATAAACGTCCCCCCCTTGTTTACCGGACCATTATGGTGGGTAATATGAACTACTCTGACTGCAACCTAATCGTTTTTATCCCCCTCATGATAACCTGTTGACTTTATACAGTGATACAAAAAATCTGAGAATGGTTTCCATTCAGCCCAATAAACGTCCCCCCCTTGTTTACCGGACCATTATGGTGGGTAATATGAACTACTCTGACTGCAACCTAATCGTTTTTATCCCCCTCATGAGAACCTGTTGACTTTATACAGTGATACAAAAAATCTGAGAATGGTTTCCATTCAGCCCAATAAACGTCCCCCCCTTGTTTACCGGACCATTATGGTGGGTAATATGAACTACTCTGACTGCAACCTAATCGTTTTTATCCCCCTCATGATAACCTGTTGACTTTATACAGTGATACAAAAAATCTGAGAATGGTTTCCATTCAGCCCAATAAACGTCCCCCCCTTGTTTACCGGACCATTATGGTGGGTAATATGAACTACTCTGACTGCAACCTAATCGTTTTTATCCCCCTCATGATAACCTGTTGACTTTATACAGTGATACAAAAAATCTGAGAATGGTTTCCATTCAGCCCAATAAACGTCCCCCCCTTGTTTACCGGACCATTATGGTGGGTAATATGAACTACTCTGACTGCAACCTAATCGTTTTTATCCCCCTCATGAGAACCTGTTGACTTTATACAGTGATACAAAAAATCTGAGAATGGTTTCCATTCAGCCCAATAAACGTCCCCCCCTTGTTTACCGGACCATTATGGTGGGTAATATGAACTACTCTGACTGCAACCTAATCGTTTTTATCCCCCTCATGATAACCTGTTGACTTTATCCAGTGATACAAAAAATCTGAGAATGGTTTCCATTCAGCCCAATAAACGTCCCCCCCTTGTTTACCGGACCATTATGGTGGGTAATATGAACTACTCTGACTGCAACCTAATCGTTTTTATCCCCCTCATGAGAACCTGTTGACTTTATACAGTGATACAAAAAATCTGAGAATGGTTTCCATTCAGCCCAATAAACGTCCCCCCCTTGTTTACCGGACCATTATGGTGGGTAATATGAACTACTCTGACTGCAACCTAATCGTTTTTATCCCCCTCATGAGAACCTGTTGACTTTATACAGTGATACAAAAAATCTGAGAATGGTTTCCATTCAGCCCAATAAACGTCCCCCCCTTGTTTACCGGACCATTATGGTGGGTAATATGAACTACTCTGACTGCAACCTAATCGTTTTTATCCCCCTCATGAGAACCTGTTGACTTTATACAGTGATACAAAAAATCTGAGAATGGTTTCCATTCAGCCCAATAAACGTCCCCCCCTTGTTTACCGGACCATTATGGTGGGTAATATGAACTACTCTGACTGCAACCTAATCGTTTTTATCCCCCTCATGATAACCTGTTGACTTTATACAGTGATACAAAAAATCTGAGAATGGTTTCCATTCAGCCCAATAAACGTCCCCCCCTTGTTTACCGGACCATTATGGTGGGTAATATGAACTACTCTGACTGCAACCTAATCGTTTTTATCCCCCTCATGATAACCTGTTGACTTTATACAGTGATACAAAAAATCTGAGAATGGTTTCCATTCAGCCCAATAAACGTCCCCCCCTTGTTTACCGGACCATTATGGTGGGTAATATGAACTACTCTGACTGCAACCTAATCGTTTTTATCCCCCTCATGAGAACCTGTTGACTTTATACAGTGATACAAAAAATCTGAGAATGGTTTCCATTCAGCCCAATAAACGTCCCCCCCCTTGTTTACCGGACCATTATGGTGGGTAATATGAACTACTCTGACTGCAACCTAATCGTTTTTATCCCCCTCATGATAACCTGTTGACTTTATACAGTGATACAAAAAATCTGAGAATGGTTTCCATTCAGCCCAATAAACGTCCCCCCCTTGTTTACCGGACCATTATGGTGGGTAATATGAACTACTCTGACTGCAACCTAATCGTTTTTATCCCCCTCATGAGAACCTGTTGACTTTATACAGTGATACAAAAAATCTGAGAATGGTTTCCATTCAGCCCAATAAACGTCCCCCCCTTGTTTACCGGACCATTATGGTGGGTAATATGAACTACTCTGACTGCAACCTAATCGTTTTTATCCCCCTCATGATAACCTGTTGACTTTATACAGTGATACAAAAAATCTGAGAATGGTTTCCATTCAGCCCAATAAACGTCCCCCCCTTGTTTACCGGACCATTATGGTGGGTAATATGAACTACTCTGACTGCAACCTAATCGTTTTTATCCCCCTCATGATAACCTGTTGACTTTATACAGTGATACAAAAAATCTGAGAATGGTTTCCATTCAGCCCAATAAACGTCCCCCCCTTGTTTACCGGACCATTATGGTGGGTAATATGAACTACTCTGACTGCAACCTAATCGTTTTTATCCCCCTCATGATAACCTGTTGACTTTATACAGTGATACAAAAAATCTGAGAATGGTTTCCATTCAGCCCAATAAACGTCCCCCCCCTTGTTTACCGGACCATTATGGTGGGTAATATGAACTACTCTGACTGCAACCTAATCGTTTTTATCCCCCTCATGATAACCTGTTGACTTTATCCAGTGATACAAAAAATCTGAGAATGGTTTCCATTCAGGCCAATAAACGTCCCCCCCCTTTTTTACCGGACCATTATGGTGGGTAATATGAACTACTCTGACTGCAACCTAATCGTTTTTATCCCTCTCATGAGAACCTGTTGACTTTATACAGTGATACAAAAAATCTGAGAATGGTTTCCATTCAGCCCAATAAACGTCCCCCCCTTGTTTACCGGACCATTATGGTGGGTAATATGAACTACTCTGACTGCAACCTAATCGTTTTTATCCCCCTCATGATAACCTGTTGACTTTATCCAGTGATACAAAAAATCTGAGAATGGTTTCCATTCAGGCCAATAAAAGTCCCCCCCCCCCTTGTTTACCGGACCATTATGGCGGGTAATATGAACTACTCTGACTGCAACCTGATCGTTTTAATCCCCCTCATGATACTCTGTTGACTTTATTCAGTGATACAAAAAATCTGAGAATGGTTTCCATTCAGCCCAATAAACGTCCCCCCCTAGTTTACCGGACCATTATGGTGGGTAATATGAACTACTCTGACTGCAACCTAATCGTTTTTATCCCCCTCATGAGAACCTGTTGACTTTATACAGTGATACAAAAAATCTGAGAATGGTTTCCATTCAGCCCAATAAACGTCCCCCCCTTGTTTACTGGACCATTATGGTGGGTAATATGAACTACTCTGACTGCAACCTAATCGTTTTTATCCCCCTCATGAGAACCTGTTGACTTTATACAGTGATACAAAAAATCTGAGAATGGTTTCCATTCAGCCCAATAAACGTCCCCCCCTTGTTTATCGGACCATTACGGTGGGTAATATGAACTACTCTGACTGCAACCTAATCGTTTTTATCCCCCTCATGAGAACCTGTTGACTTTATCCAGTGATACAAAAAATCTGAGAATGGTTTCCATTCAGCCCAATAAACGTCCCCCCCCTTGTTTACCGGACCATTATGGTGGGTAATATGAACTACTCTGACTGCAACCTAATCGTTTTTATCCCCCTCATGATAACCTGTTGACTTTATCCAGTGATTCAAAAAATCTGAGAATGGTTTCCATTCAGCCCAATAAACGTCCCCCCCTTGTTTACCGGACCATTATGGTGGGTAAGATGAACTACTCTGACTGCAACCTAATCGTTTTTATCCCCCTCATGAGAACCTGTTGGTTGCAAAGAGAAGGGAACCGTCAATCACTTTGATAGGAAAAGCCCCCAATTACCACCCGTTGATAAAAGGTTAGTTTTCAATTAACAGCGAAGTGAACTTTAGCTTTTTCCAAGTCAAATTGAAAACCCCAATTCATCTCGAAGAAAATTGTAATTGTTATTATTTTCATAATTTTGTTTGTTTAGTTATTTTATACAGTTATGTATCTAATTTGTTTAGTTGGGAAAATTCTCTTTGTAGAAAATAACCTGAATGAATTGGAGCATTCCCGAATTCGTTTGGAAAACTATTAAAAAAATTCTTGAATTGAGTAGTTTAAAAACTGTTTATATTGATTTTAGAAATTCTCAAATTTACTTGAAAAACTGCCAAGTTAGTGTGAAACTTTTTCAATTCTACGTGGAAACGTTATATTATCAGATACAAGTAGTAGGAAAGGAATAAATCAGCTCTTTCACGAGTATTCACGAATCAGGGAATGGAATTTGTAGCGGAAGTGTTGGCTACGAAAGAAAACGCATGTCATCCACGATTGATACCCGTCATCACATTAGGTGCTACCAATTCCATCAGAGTCAACAAAACAGTTTTTAAACTTCAAGAAGAAGAAGCGCGAAAATTTCTTCTGGCGTTGAATCATAAGAAATTCACCGTTTGGACATATTCGCAAGATTATCACGACAATTCGAACGTCCTCAGGTACGTTTTGCCATTCTTACTTGATCGGGCATTTTGTTGGAAAACCCCATGGCGACAATCAACTTTTTGTGAAACTCAAATGGTTTTGTGACAATTTATGTTCATTGTGAATAACACAACCCCACAAAAAAAAGTCAAAGTCCATGAAAGCGACCTGTGGGGTTTTATGTTTTTCGGGTCGCTGATTTTGAATTGATTGCCAGTTTTTTCAGATCAGATTGCTTTCAAGGTCATTTGAAGGTCAAATGTAGAAAATATTGCTTAGAAATCTGAAAAAATTCAGACATAGGTTTTTTAGAATGCTGAATCCAAATCTGGTGTCGGTTGACCTTCATGAGGTCAAGGTCAAGGTCATTTGAAGGTCAAACCAACAAAATAACCTAAAAAAAATTTGTAAAAATTCGACCTTCAAATGACCTTATATGACCTTAAGATAACCAAACATAATCGAACCAACCCTGGATTCGGATTCAGCAACCCTCAAAACACATACATACATTTTTACAATTTTTTTTGAGGTTATTTTGTTGGTTTGGCCTTCAAATGACCTTGACCTTGAACTTGCAAAGGTCAGCCAACACTGGATTTAGAATCAGCATTCTAAAAAACCTATGTCTAAATTTTTTCAGATTTTTTAAGCGATATTTTTTTTAGTTATATTTTCTCCATTTGACCTTCAAATGACCTTGAAAACGATCTGATCCAAAAAAACTGGCAAAAGATTCGAAATCAGCGACCCAAAAAACATAAAACCCCACAGTTTGCTTTCATGGACTTAGACTTTTTTTTGTGGGGTTGTGTAATTTATTACAATTGTTCACTCAAATACACTGTCCTCATTCACACACTTACACAATCACAAGGCACAATACATGGTTGTAACGCACTAATTTATAACAGGGCACAATTTATAACATGAAGCATCTATATTCAGACTCCGAACTGAACTGAACTCTGAGGCATTCTGCCGTTCCTCGGTCCCTTTTTGTGCTCGCTCCCTTGGCCGAGAACCTTCTTGAGTCTTCCCTGGTTCTGGGAAGTCGACATGTTGTCTCAAGCAAGGAAGGTTCCAGCCAATTTGATACAATGCATGAATGCTTGAGAGTAAAGCTGGTTGCCCAGGAGACTGGCGCAGGTGTAATCTTGCAACAGTTTATTTGGTCAGTGAGGGCTACATTAAATGTTGTCCACAAAAGCTGTTAAGCTTGTTTCCTCCAACCCACCTCTGCTTGCCAAGGGGCCAGCCAATGACGGTCCCCACTCTGCCTCACGTACCTCTGCCCTGATAACTTCGGCTGATGAGATCTTCCATGAGATTTCAGATCGTCAGCGGCGCGCTTCCAACTTTCTGTTCTACAACGTTCCCGAGCAGGCAGGCTCTGCATCAGCTCAAAATGATTGTGCATTCATCTCCGACGCTCTCACTAAACTCAACTTTGTATATGACAGTGCCATTCATCGTTTCCGTCGTCTGGGCAGGGCGCCTAAGAACGATCGACCCCGTCCTCTCCTCGTTACTCTGGACTCTCCTGGCTCAGTCTCAAGAATCCTCTCTGCCAATCGGGCTTCATCTTCGCCACTCTTTGCCATCTCAGCGGACAGGACTCCAGCCCAGTGCCGTCAGCTTGATGAGCTCCGCCTTGAGTTGCGTAGGCGAACTGACCAGGGTGAGTCTGACCTCACTATCAAGTTTGTATCCGGTATTCCTCGTATAGTGAAAGTTCGCCGCTCTCCTATTTCCCTTCCAAAAAACTCCGAAATAAGCCTAGTTCCATTAAACTAACTCTTCTATACCAGAATGTCTGTGGCCTAAATACCAAATCGTCTGATCTGCACCATCTTGCTCCTCATCTTACTTACGATCTCCACCTTCTCACTGTGACCTGGCTTCGTCCTGAGGCGGACTCCTCTGAAATCCGTCTCTCCAACTACACATCTTTCGCACCGACCGTTCCCATTCGAATAATACGATTAAGCACGGCGGAGGTGGAGTATTAGTTGCTGTCTCCACTCGTCTTCGCTCGATCCCCGTCTCTTGAGCGAATTTCCGTCGTGCTCCCGGATCTCTGTCTGATTGTGGGGACCATCTACCTACCTGGCTACTGTCCAATCTCTGCATACGTGCGGCACTTCAAGGACCTGGAATTCATCACCACTTTGTATCCTGGTTACCACCTTCCTCTCGCTGGGGATTATAATTTATCTAGTGTCCTATCTTTTTCCTGGAATGTTGACTCTCCCTCCTCTCCACCATCGTCAAAAGGGTATGCTGTCTATAAAGCCCTTTAGCTGCTCAATCTCACACAGTTCATCACCACCTGAACTACTCACCATCTGCCCTTCCAGGCGCTTCAAATACTTTTTTTTCCATAATAATAATTTTTTTTTAAACAATTTCCTATTGTAATTGGGCTTGTTCCCGTTAATGTAATAAATAAATAAATAAATAAACAAATTTTGTGGACAGAAGATTTTGGATTTGAATCAACACACATATGCCCACTTTTACCAAACATTTGAAACAAGTTGAAACCCAAAGTGGTCCAATGTTACCGGCATTCAAAGTTGAAACTTCGTTTTGGTGAAAAAGCTATTTTGGTTGGTTATTCCATGAATAACCAGGCGATCAAGATACCCAGCTCGTTTACTGCTGGTATTTTAAATAACCGTGTTGGTAGAGTAGGTTTGTCTTGCAGTGTGAACACAATGAAATTGTCTGATTTGGCACTAGCCGTTATTTTTGACTCGTTGGATGAGGTGGTTGGCCATGTAACACAGTATTAGGGGTCAAAAAAGGATTTTTGAAAAATGGATTTTCAAGATTTTCGGTGATATAGGCGTGTGGGGTATCATTTTCCACTAAATTTTGGACGCTGAACCCAATGAGACGGGTCCCAGAACGATTGGCGCCCTCTAGATGAGACTATGGGTCAAAATGGGTGCCTATCTACCCATTTTGAATATGTGTTATCGATATTTCTGGTACCTTGGCGTGTGGGGTATCATTTCCCACTGAATTTTGGACCCTGAATCTAATAAAGTGGGTTTCAGAACGATTGGCACCCACCGGAAGAAGTTATGGGTCAAAATGGGCATCTATCTACCAATTGTGAATATGTGTTTTCGAGATTTCTGGTACCTAGGCGTGTGGGGTATCATTTTCCTCTAAATTTCGAACGCTGAACCCAATGAGACGGGTCCCAGAACGATTGGCGCCCTCTGGATGAGTTTATGGGTCAAAATGGGTGCATATCTACCCATTTTGAATATGTGTTTTCGAGATTTCTGGTACCTAGGCGTGTGGGGTACCATTTTCCACTAAATTTTGGACGCTGATTCCAATGAGACGGGTCCCAGAACGATTGGCGCCCTCTGGATGAGGTTATGGGTCAAAATGGGCATCTATCTACCCATTGTGAATATGTGTTCTCAACATTTCTGGTACCTGGGCGTGTGGGGTATCATTTTCATCTAAATTTCGGACCCTGAATCGATTGAAATGGGTCCGGGACCCGCCAAACCCACTGTTCGCCCATTTCCCCCATGTTGAAGATATTACTCTCCATGCGCCTGGTCCGAGGGTGGAACAATTACTAAAACCAGAGCTGCTAATTGGAGCCACTCCACGCTTGTCACTGGAGCGTTTGGAACGGTGACAAAAGAATCCTGGAACGACACATCTTCATCTCATTCTTATTTGATTGGTTGAAGTGAATAGTGCGTAGGTGGCTTTAGATATTGTGGGGGTACTCTATGCTCCTGTTGGCTGCTTAACCCCCTCAAATTTCATAACGCCCGGAATAACGATTATTAATTCAAGTAATGTAGGAACATGTTATTAGAACGGATTGATTGAGAGTAGATTATCAATAACAAATTGAATTTCAGAGCTAGTTTCAACGCAAATTGGACTCTTCTGGCGTGTTTTATCGGAGCTTTGGTCATATTCAACATCTTCGGGAGGTATCACAACGAAAAATCCTACGCAGGTTGGTCCATTTGCCTGTTAAACGTGTTCAAACTCAGCATCGGTCAGCCGATTAGAAGAGACCCGAAGATGTGGAGTATGAAAATCATCCTAATGTCTTGGGTTCTCTTCCAACTACACGCCAGTATCATTTATCAAGGTACGACCACCGATGTACTTCTTACGAAATTCACGTTTATCATCATTTAACATATTTATCATGCGGTCGTGTCGACAGGAGTTCTGATGTCTTACGAGAGAAACTACGACGATCATTCGGCCGTTTGTTTAGTCATACCGAACTCCTGTCTGCTCACTATACAACGGCTTTTTGAAACTGGCCATTTCAAAATCAACGAGAAGCGAACGTAATACGTTCGCTATACGAACACGTTAAGAGCGACTAACGTGACAAAACTTCTACTCAAAGTGAACTTCATCGGGTGGTCGGTATCGCTTTTAGTCCTTTTTGTTGAAAAATTGTTACATAAACGGTGGAATTATCAGAAAACATCAATTATCTGCGTGAGAAGAACAATAGTGAATCCCAACAGTCGAATCCGTAGAGGGAAATATCAATCTCAGAAATCAACTAATGATTGTTGAATGAATAGAATAGGTCAATATGGAGAAAATGAATGTTTAATTTAGCTTTCAGTAATTAATCGTGTAATTCAATTACTTTGTTTACCCACCCTTTTCTCATCGATTGTATCATTTTTCTCAAATCACTGTTACAACGGTGATCTGATTTTATTTATTTATTTCCAAAAAACACACAGTAGTAAGCACATTTAATCAATTTTTGCACTAGGAAGGAATGCTGGATGTAATAAAAACATTAAAAGCGTGGTAACATGCACATTCATATATTTATATAATATTTTGAGATTAGGAGACCCTGTATGTGATAACAGTGATCATAGTATTATTACCTAAATATATTTTCATAATTGCGACAAGATGTTTGCAAAAATTCAACAAGGAATGATTACATTCATACTTTTCAGGAATATTTTGAAATTATATATATAATAATTTATATTATATTGGTTCTGCTGGATTGGTTACAAGAAGAATGTATAGTAAAGGGCAAGGAACATTATTGACAGAAACGAAGGTTGGGGATGACCTTCCGGACACACTGATATAATAATACATTCAGATTCAGAACTACTCTACAACGACAACTAAATTTTATAGACAGAACTAAAAACGCTGCGAATTCTTACACACGGGTTGGTTATTCCTCGGACCAGGCGTATGGAGACTCATTTCTTCAACATGGGGAAAATGGGGGAAACAGTGGGTGTGGCGGGTCCCGGACCCATTCCAATCGATTCAGGGTCCAAAATTTAGAGGAAAATGATACCCCACACGCCAAGGTACCAGAAATCTTGAGGGGGCATTTGGGAGCATTTGTGGTCGTTATTGTGCACGTTATTGCCGCCGCTACTTCGCTACTTTATTAATCCTTGGAGGATGGGATTATTGGGATCCTTGCCGGCGTTGATGTAAGAAGAATGGGGAATGTCACCCGGCGGAGGCTCATTAGCTTTGGGGGAGGGGGACCTTGTCGCCGTCATTGTCTACCATTTTACCTCCGCACGTCCATGATCCATCTAGGGAATCTCTGGAATTTTTTTTTTTTTTTTTTTTGAGACCTGGCCGGCGTTGATTAAAGAAGAACGGGGAATGTCACCGGGTGGAGGCGCATTAGCTGAATCGGAAGCACTCGTTGTGGTAATGGTACACCTTATCGCCGCCGCTGCTTCATTAATCCTTGGGGAATGTAATTATTGAGACCTGGATGGCGTCGAACAACAAGTAACGAGTATACTCCCCCGTGCGGAGGCTCAGTAGCTATAGAATGGGGGGCACTCGTTGTTGTAATTGTGCACCTATTGCCGCCACAAAATTGCTATTGTATTAATTAAATTCTTGGAATAGATAATTCTTAGGACCTGGCCGGCATATAGTCCCGTTAGAGGAACAGGTATAGTCTCCCGTGCGGAGGCTCAGTTGCTATGGAATGGGGGGCACTCGTTGTCGTTATTGTGCACGTTATTGCGCCCTAATCTATCAAGGAGATCTCTGGAAATTTTTTTTTGAGACCTGGCCGGCGTTGATTTAAGAAGAACGGGGAATGTCACCCGGTGGAAGGCGCATCGACCAGGCCTTGCAGGAAATCCCGAGTTCATTTCACGTGACTTCGACGTGTTGCTTCAGCTTCGGTTTCATCGGGCGCCGTTATCGTTCCGCCACTTCTAAAATGACACTCTTTCCTTCATTGTTGATATCAGAGGTCATACAAGTTTTTGGAGTCATCTTGCCTATCGATATCGGAGGTCAGTTGTGTTTTAGTTCGTGGCCGTAACCGTCTGTTCCCGTTAAAAATGAATTTCCTGTCTTTGTATGACGCTGTGAAAACGAGCTTATGGGGAAAATGTAAAACTCGGAATAAACTGCAATGGGGTACTCGCCGAAGCCTCCTAGATTCGTACCTGTGCGAATTTATGTGGCGCCAGACCCTTAAAGCCCGACAAGTGGACCCCTTCGACGGAATTCTCGACGAGATTGCCATCTCTACATACGTCAGTCCTTCATGCAGTCAACATCTAACCGTCCTCAGTCTGTGGTTAAGTGTGATAAACCTGATAAAATTTAGTGTAAATCGCGCGCAAAAGGCTTCGGGTATAACGCCTTTCGAGTCTCGTGCGTCGTGTGTGCTGGTGTTTTTCATCTCCCATGAGAAAAACTCGTAAAAGGTGATTATAAATTCCTGGCAGATCATAAAAAGCCTTTCACGTGCTTGTTGTGTATTAAGTGCATGCTAAAGCCATCATCCGAAGGTTGCTTCCTTCTTCAGTAGAGATGAATAAATCAGTCAGAAGTGAGGGACCACCCACGAAGAAGCGAGGTCGTTGTTCCCCATGTGGAAGAGCAAAGAACATCAATACAACCATTGTTTGTTCTCAGTGCTACAATTTCATCTGCAAGGCTCACCTGGCAGAAAGTGCACCACTGTGCCAAACGTGTGCGGCTTCTGATTCCGATGAAGAATGAGTTAGTGTGAAAAATGGGCATCGTCAAGGAGTTCATTGAAGTTATCTTGAATACCTACTTAACATTTACGAGTACTAACTTGCGTATCAGTCAACTTTTTATATATATGTTCCTTTTTCTGGTCATTTAAAAAAAAAAAAAAAAAAAAAAAAAAAAAAACCTACTATTGGTATTGTCTGAATTATATTCAATGATGCACATACATTGATTTGTTCGAAAACCTGGTAATAGAAGGTGAAACTGACGAAAAAAGTCTGGCGCACTAAGGGCGCCGGAGATCTTTATCTGTTGATGAGGCGGGGTCATCTTCCCCCATTACACCCACCATGCAGTCAGATGTGAGTATGGCTCAAGTTCTATAGGCTATCAAAAACCTAAAGTCCGATGTCAGGTCTGCGAATGAGGAGATGCGGAGACAAATCGCGGATAATAATAAAGAGATTCGGGACCTTAAATTGCATCTTAATCGGTACTCGGATGACATCGTCAAAAACACCGAGAAGATCGAGAGCCTCGGAACGGAGATAAGCGCTTTCTCGGAGGCTTATCAAGAATTGACAAGCAAATTTCGTGGCCTTGAAGGACGGATAACCGAGCTGGAGTGTACCTTTTTTCGATAATGAACAATCTGCTCTTGCTAATTGTATCGAGATTAGCGGTGTCCCTAAGAAGGAAGATGAAAACATTGTGGATGTTATCAGGGCCTTCGGCTCCGCCTTATGTGTTGACATTCCGCGTGATTTCATCAACAACTGCTTCAAGCGCCGTCCTCCCCACCCCGAGACACCCTCCCCCGGCTCAATTTTTGTCTCATTTGTCCGGAAAACTGACAAGGAAGGATTCCTCGATGCGTAGGCAAATCTGATGTCGAAGGAACTGGGTTTTCTGGTGGGTGAGTCATCGAAGATTTACATGAATCACAGCCTCACCGCGCACAAGCGAAAACTTCTTGGTGCTGCGAAGGCATACAGGAGAGAGAACTCCTTCAAATTCGCGTGGGTCAGTAACGGGAAAATTTATTTGAAGAGAGATGAAAACGACCGACCCCACCTGATTCGAGTCGCGAGTGATATGAAGGATTTGTCATCAAAAAACGCTGCAAATTCTTACACAGGGGTTGGTTATTCCTCGGACCAGGCGAATGGAGACTCATTTCTTCATCATGGGGGAAATGGGGAAAACGGTGGGTGCGGTAGGTCCCAGACCCATTCCAATCGATTCAGTGTCCATGATTTAGTGGAAAATGATACCCCACACGCCCAGGTACCGGAAATCTCGAAAACGCATATTCAATATGGGTAATAGATACCCATTTTCACCCATAACCTCTTCCAGTGGGGTGCCAATCGTTCTGGGACCCACTTCATTGGATTCAGCGTCCAAGATTTAGTGGAAGACCCCACTCGCCTAGATCGCCCAAAATCTCGAAAATCCATTTTTTTAAAAACACATTTTGACCCCTACCCCGCCCAAATTTGGTCTGATCGGGCTGAAAAGCTTGGAGGACCGTCCTAGACCGGAAACAGACCCCTGACCCAAATTTCAGATTTTTTGAAAATTTTCTACTACCAAAAACGGCGTGGACGGCGGACGGCGTACGGAAGGAATCCACGTCATGAGTTAGAGCGACGAATTGCCATCAATAAAGGGTTTTGTTTTTACGTAGGTTTTATTCATAGGATAGGTTCTTTTAGAAGGGAGAGGGAGGAAATTATACCAGTACTCTCCTCTCCCCAGTATGTTTGCCTCTATATTTATTCATCTGTGTGAATGTGAATATATGTGACTGGATGTGTATAGGTTAAGCGACGTGATATTAGTATTAGTAAGTGTTTGTGTCGCTGGTTGGGGGACCCTGCCAGTCTCTGGGGAGGCAGCATATTGGTTAGGTTTGGTTATTTCTGTGCCTGGCGCAGGGGCCTTATTTATTGATTTTAATTTTATTTATTTATTTATTTTATTTATTTTTATTTTTTCCTGGGCTGTCGGCTCTTCTGGGCTAGTAACACCCTGCAGTACGAGACCCTACAAGACGGGAACCAGGAGGGCCACTTTAGGAAGGGTGGGCTCGGCTGGCTGGCGGGGATTTATCCCCCTCCCTACCGGCCAGGTGGTGGGTGTGCTCAGGGTTGGTCTGGACCTAAGACTTTGGGGAAGGAGGAATAACAAGTACTCTCTTCCCCCCCTAGTCTTTTAAATAAAATGTGATATGCGCCTGTGATAATTTTTTTTTTTTTTTAGGCTAGGCATAGTTAAATTTAGGTTTTTATCCAAGCAGGGGAGGAATATCCTAGTACTCGCCCTACCTACAGCGTTTTAGCAAAGGACTCCTTCGCAGGACTGTGGAGCACAAAGAAAAGGGTGAAGAATAAACTGGAGTGGAGGACACAGGTGGGGTGTTTTCCTATTTAGGTACCCCTACAAAATGCCTGTACGTTCAGTGAAGCCCAGTAATGTGGCAAGTAAGTGCCGCCACCACCACATTAAGCACTAAGTCCCAACAGCTCCACAGCCACCCCCACCCCAAAGCTCATTACATGCCAATGATGGAAGACCGCAAGCACAAGAAGAGGCGCGTTAGTACGGAGGCCCAGCAGAGCAGAAGATTGAAGTAAAAGACCCCTTGGAAAACCCGGCACCTCCACGAGATCCACCCTGGGCTGCCACAGGCAGGCGGACGCCGGAAGAGGGTGGGGTGCCTGATATACGGCGAAGCCATGGAGCCATAGAGCGGGGCTCCTAGATGATCTAGCGCAAAGAAAAGAAAAAGGGAAAACACGACTGGGATAGACTGTAATGGGCCACATGGCCTCAGGAACAGTCTAGCGCAGGTATATCAGGACGGCGTACGGCGGACGGACCTCGACCTTTCCTGGTCAGGACATCATGAAACGTCCAGAAAAAAATTTTGAGCCGAATCGGAGAGGTTGACCATTTGCATGAAAACATAGGTTGATTATTCAAGGAATAACCAACCAAAACTAGGACGGTCCTCCAAACTTTTCAGCCCGATCAGACCAAATTTGGGCGGGGTATGGGACAAAACGTGTTTTTTGAAAAATGGATTATCGAGATTTTGGGCGATCTAGGCGAGTGGGGTATCATTTTCTACTAAATTTTGAACGCTGAATCCAATAAAATGGGTCCCAGAACGATCGGCACCCACTGAAAGAAGTCATAGTCAAAATTTGGTAATAATATATTACCCATTTTGAATATGTGTTTTTGAGATTTCTGGAACCTAGGATTGTGGGGTATCATTTTCCACTAAATCATGGACACTGAATCGATTGGAATGGGTCTGGGACGTACCGCACCCACTGTTTCCCCCATTTCCCCCATGTTGAAGAAATGAGTCTCCATGCGCCTGGTCCAAGGAATAACCAACCTCTGTGTAAGAGTTTGCAGTGTTTTTGCCTTTTACTCCACGTCCTGGTTTCTGCCTTGTCTCACCCTGGTCTCCATCTCGCCTCCGCCTTGATTCATCCTTGTCTCCGCCTTGTGTCACCCTGGTCTCCGCCTTGTCTCATCCTGGTTTTGGTTGGTTATTCCTTGAATAATCAACCTATGTTTTCATGCAAATGGTAAACCTCTCCGATTCGGCTCAACATTTTTTTCTGGACGTTTCATGGTGTCGAGATCAAAAAAACTGCAAATTCTTTCACAGGGGTTGGTTATTCCTCGAACCAGGCGCCTGGAGATTCATTCCAATCGATTTAGCATCCAAAATGTAGTGGAAAATGAGTAACCAATCAGATTGAAAATTTTCGAGATGATGAAAGAAGAAAAGAGTTCAAGGTGGAAGCATGGCGGATACAAATCGTACACAAGGTGGGGCGAGGTGGAGACCAGAACGAGACCAGGATGACACAAGGCGGAGACCAGGATGACACAAGGCGGAGGTGAGATGGAGACCAGAACGAGACAAGGTGGAATGAAAGGCGGAGAACAGGATGAGACAGGGCGAAAACAAGGACGAGACAACGTGAAGTAAACGGCAAAAACCAGGATGAGACAAGGTGGAGACCAGAATCATCAAGGTGGAGGCATGGTGGATACAAATCGTAGACAAGGGGGGGCGAGGTGGAGACCAGGATGACACAAGGCGGAGGCGAGATGGAGACCGGAACGAGACAAGGTGGAATGAAAGGCGGAGGCGAGATGGAGACCAGGATGACACAAGGCGGAGGCGAGATGGGGACCAGAACGAGACAAGGTGGAATGAATGGCGGAGAACAGGATGAGACAGGGCGAAACAAGGTGGAGTAAAAGGCAAAAACCAGGATGAGACAAGGCGGAGACCAGTATGAATCACGGTGGATACAAATCGTAGACAAGGTGGGGCGAGGTGGAGACCAGGCCGAGACAAGGCGGAGACCAGGATGACACAAGGCGGAGGCGAGATGGGGACCAGAACGAGACAAGGTGGAATGAATGGCGGAGAACAGGATGAGACAGGGCGAAAACAAGGTGGAGTAAAAGGCAAAAACCAGGATGAGACAAGGCGGAGACCAGTATGAATCACGGTGGATACAAATCGTAGACAAGGTGGGGCGAGGTGGAGACCAGGCCGAGACAAGGCGGAGACCAGGATGACACAAGGCGGAGGCGAGATAGAGACCAGAACGAGACAAGGTTGAATGAAAGGCGGAGGCGAGATGGAGACCAGAACGAGACAAGGCGGAAATCAGAATGAGACAAGGTGGAATGAAAGGCGGGGAACAGGAAGAGACAGGGCGAAAACAAGGCCGAGACAAGGTGGAAAAACGCTGCAAATTCTTACACAGGGGTTGGTTATTCGTCAGACCAGGCGCAAGTAGACTCATTTCTTCAACATGGGGGAAATGGGGAAAACGGTGGGTGCGGTGGGTCCCAGACCCATTCCAATCGATTCAGTGTCCATGATTTAGCGGAAAATGATACCCCACACGCCTAGGTTCCAGAAATCTCAAAAACATATATTGTAAATGAGTAATATATACCCAATTTGACCCATAACTTCTTCCAGTGGGTGCCGATCGTTCTGGGACCCATTTCATTGGATTCAGCGTCCAAAATTTAGTGGAAAATGACACCCCACTCGCCTAGATCGCCCAAAATCTCGTAAATCCATTTTTCAAAAAACACATTTTGACCCCTACCCCGCCTAAATTTAGTCCGATCGGGCTGAAAAGTTTGGAGGACCGTCCTAGGCCGAGAAGAGACCCCTGACCCAAATTTTAGAAAATTTTGTACTACCAAAAACGGCGTGGACGGCTGACGGACATTGACCTTTTGGCTGGTTATTCCTTGAATAATCAACCTATGTTTTCATGCAAAAGGTCAACCTCTCCGATTCGGCACAGACGCTGAATCCAATAAAGTGGGTCCCAGAACGATTGGCACCCACTGGAAGAGGTTATGGTTGAAAATGGGTATCTATTACCCATATTGAATATGTGTTTTCGGGATTTCTCGTACCTGGGCGTGTGGGGTATCATTTTCCACAAAATTTTGGATCCTGAATCGATTGGAATGGGTCCGGGACCCGCCGCATCCACCGTGTTGAAGAAATGAGTCTCCTTGCACCTGGTCCGAGGAATAACCAACCCGTGTGTAAGAATTTGCAGCGTTATTTGATCTAGACACCATGAAACGTCCAGAAAAAAAGTTTTGAGCTGAATCGGAGAGGTTGACCATTTGCATGAAAACATAGGTTGATTATTCAAGGAATAACCAACCAAAAGCGAGCATATCAATCGCCAGCTTATAAGTTATTGGTTTCCGCCATTCTAGTGACCTCAAAGATATGATTTACTCCACACTACTAACGAGTAACCTCATTTTACGAACATTACCTGTCGGAATGGGAAATAGGTTCCTTGAAACCGTTTCTCCCCATCACTCCACACAATTCTGGACCTTTCTTCTGGAAATTTCTTCGTCAATTTCGGACCTGAAACGCTGCGAATCCCTTGGGGTTGGTTATTTCTTGAACCAGGCACATGGAGACTCATTCCAATCAATCATCGATAATCAGCAGATAATGTTCTACTACCATAATTGGCGTGAACGGCGGGCGGACATTTGTTTATTTTGATCCAAACACCTTGAAACGCCCAGAAACAATTTTGGGCCGAATCGGAGACGTAGACTTTTTCATGAAAATATGAACCTCCAAAGTTCAAAAGAACTTCATTCAAAACATTATGTTTTTCGAAGTTTGAAATTACCAAAAAACTAATAATACCGCGTGAGTTGCAGTTGAAATCCTAACCCATTGTAATGTAACGATTTATGTTCTTAGTAAATAATTTATTAACAATCGTTCGTTGAATACACTGTTCACATTCGCGCACTTACACAATGACAGAATCACAATACTACCGCACTATTTATAACGCGGCACGGCACAATTTATAACCCGAAGCGTCTATATCCGGACTCCGAATTGAACTGAACTGGGCTGGTGCTCGTGGGTCTGTTTTATACCTGCTGCCTCTTGGTCGAGTACCTTCCAGAATGTTCCCCGGTTCTGGGAACTCGACGTGTGTCTGGGGCGAACGGGGAGGTTCCCGAATGTTCGAGACCCTTAATCCTCCACAGGTCGTTGACCTTGCGACGCCAGGAGCCCATTTGGCCGGCGCCGGTGCGAGCTCGCAACAGTAACATAGTACATATTAGGATCACGCAATTTTCCCATTGATTAATTTTTTTGG
>JADDOF010000085.1:28506-39065 GCA_019603395.1 Cyrtorhinus lividipennis | reverse complement strand
CTTACCTTTTGATCTATAATGTGGATAATACTGTGTGTTTATATTGAACAACACTTTGTCACTTGCACGATCTACTATATATTTGGTTCTCAACGAGTTCACAATCACAACAGAATGACGCCAAACATCACAAGAGAGAAAACAAGATGGCCTCGCAGTGTTGACAACTGCAAGGTGAACTTCATTATTTTGATATGACATTATAAATTAGTATTGCTTCTTGTTTATGTGAGAGAAATATTTCTTCTATATTTTCTTGAGGTTTTGCTTCTATCATGAAGCCAGTCATATCTCAATGAAGTAAGGATTTGACTGGTTCAGTAGTTGATCCTCCTCCCGCTTGGTTGGTAGTTGGTGCAGGGAGCAATTGAGCTGCCCTGAGTGGTCAAATATTTAACACTATTCATGGCACTTTCACCCATTTCTTCATCCCTTCAACATCAAGTTGATTTCGACTATAACCATTAATGGCAAAAACATCAAACACTGGTTCTTTAACATCGATGGTTTGCTGACATTGACCATTGCTGCTTATCGTACTGCTTGCAGAAGCTGTCTTGTGTCTAAGGGCGTGTAGGACCCTTCCCTTACCAATGACACCCCAGTCACTTCTACTCCTTGTATTCACTTTTAACCGACTACCCAGAACTTAGCCAGAAGATAGGAAGGAACGAGTGAATTTCTTTGGTAACCTTCAACAGTCCTAACCTCAGTCAGCAACTGGTCATGTCTATTTGTACTCCTTTCTTCTCATGTGACACTTCCTTTGACGAGAGAAAGAGAAGCTTTATGAGCACTAAAACCCAGTCGGCGTTTAATTGTTCGAATGTTCCAAAAGCTACTTAACATTGCAATACGCTCAGGGTCAAGGGTTAAGGTCGGCAAACTCTACACCCGTCGTTAGGGGCTTCCAGGTTGCATTACTTATTCAGTAAAAGCGTTGATCCTCGGCACACAATTTACTGCCTTTTCCGTGGGCGCCGACCCACCTTGTTTACTTGCGGAGAAGTGGAATCTGACCAATCGATCGGCATATTATAGTTCACTTCATTGTCAGCCGTTTGGACCGAGTGAATTAAATATGTCAGAACAGATGTTGAGTTTGCCAATCGGATTTGGAGTCGAGATCAAAGCTAAAGCACGGAGCATTGTTTGCGATCGTGAGCTGAATTAGTGAACGTATCATACATAATAGTGTGTTAATTCGTTGACGGCGTCCCGATTTTGGTTGGTTATTCCTTGAATAATCATGCAAAAGGTCAACCTCTCCAATTCGGGCCAAAATGTACGCCTTCCGCGGGCTTAGGTAGTAGAAAATTTTCTAAAAATCTGAAATTTGGGTCAGGGGTCTGTTGCCGGCTCAAGTCGGTCCTCGAAACTTTTCAGCCCGATCGGACCAAATTTGGGCGGGTAGGGGTCAAAATGTGTATTTCGAAAAATGGATTATTGAGACTTTTTGCAATCTAGGTTTGTGGGGTATCATTTTCCACTAACTTTTGGACGCTGAATCCGATGAAATGGGTCCCGGTACGATTAGCGCCCTCTGGTGATGGTTATGGGTCAAAATGGGTGCCTATTTACCCATTTTGAATGCGTGTTTTCGAGATTTCTGGTACTTAGGCGTGTGGGGTATCATTTTCCACTAAATTTTGGACCCTGAATCGGTTGGAATGGAACACCCACTGTTCCCCCCATTTTCCCCATGTTGAAGAAATGAGTATCCATGCACCTGGACCGAGGAATAACCAACCCGTGTGTAAGAATTTGCAGCGTTTTTCTGAACGCTTTGTAAAAGCGCAATCAAAGAGGAATCTTTGAATCGGTCGAATGATGAATGACGTCATTTACAAACACCGATTGACGGGTATTTCGTTCGCGAAATCGATAACTAGGTAGTTTAGGTAGAACAGGAGTAGCAACTTAATGTTCAAACCCCACATCCGTCTCACAGCTAGGAAATATTAGTTTCGATTCGAGTTTTGCTCGCCACATCGCATGTTCAGCGGTTCTATTCACCGCGGAAATCTTCGCCTGACATCTATCTCGGTCTGTTCACGTGTCCAACTCGCCCAGCCGAGTTCGGCGACCTTGGAGACGCGAATGTTTTTCAACCCCAAGGAAAAGGCCGCAGTGCCATTCAAGTTTTCAAGTTCGGTCTAAGATTGCCGTAATGACGCCCGCTTTGAGAGTTCACACATCACGTAACGCTCGGAGTGGTGCGATTGAGTTGTTTCAAGGAAGTGGAATCAGAGAAACTAGAAGCGGTAAATTAATATAAAATACAAAATTGAAACATTTGTAGAATTTTTTAAATGCATTTATTATTGAAAACATGAGACATACTTGTTTATTGACATACGCCGGCAAAGACCTGATATTCCTTTTCCGGATAGTGTGGAGGCAAAGTAGGTGCACAATGACGCCGACTAATCCCCGCATTTGGATATTGCCACATTTTTTGTGGATCGACGCCAGCAGTGACTCGCCTATTTCCTTTTCTAGAGACTACTCTACTGTAATTACCCTAATAGCAATGAAGTACAGGCAAAATAAGTGCACAATGACGCCGACAAATCTCCATATTAGGATAATGCCCCATCCTCCACTGGTCAACGCCGACGAGGACCCACACATTTCCTTTTCTGGAGACTATTATACTATAATTATCCTATTAAGGATATTGTGGAGGCAAGGTAGGTGCACAATGACGCCGACAAATCTCCGCATTCAAATATTGTTACACCCCGTGCTAGTCGACGCCGGCAAAACCTGCAAATCTTCTTAACCAGGGATTACTCCACTACAATAGCCTATTAAGAGCAGTGCCGAGGCAATGTTACCATATATTTACTTTTTTTAGAGACTATTCTACTGTAAGTACCCTATTAGCAATGGAGTACAGGCAAAGTAAGAATACAACCAATTAGCGACGGCGTGGAGCCGAGTAGGGGCAAAATGACGCCGACAAATTTTCGCATTTGGACATTACCCCCTGCATTCTCCTTCTCCCCACAGGTTAAAGCCGGCAAAGACCTGAATATTCCCTTTACTGGAGGTTAGCCTATTAAGGATAGTGTGGAGGCAATAGGTGCACATTGACGCCGACAAATCTCCGCATTAGAATATTGCCACATCCCTTGCTAATCGACGCCGGCAAAGAACCGCCTATTTTTTTCTTTTCCGGGGACTGTTCTACTATAATAGTCTATTAGGGGCATTGCCGAGGCAAAGGATGTATATTGACGTTATCAAAAGCTGCGTTTTTGAATTTTTCCCCACAGGTTGACGCCAACAAGGCCGCACATTCCTTTCTCTTATGGACACTTGAAACACAAATGTCAGTATTTCGGATAAATCTCAGATATCGAAATCTACTCCAATTCGCTATTTGGGGACCCCGAACATCATTCCTGGTAGTCAAGTCCATCAGACTGAAGCAACCACAGCTTCTTGTGGAATGTTGCTAAATTATTCCAAACTTGACCCTCGCGCAAATTGGGATCTGAAGAATCTAAAACCAGTTGTTTCTTGTGTCGTGTACAGGTATGTTAACGTAGGTAGTTTGGTTTTGTCGGCCCATCGAGCGTGTTCGATGCGATTGTTGTGATTGTTAACACAGAGTACTCAGTCTAATTAGAAATGTTGCCTCTGTTCTGATTCAATTACCGTTGTTTGTTGTGTTTGTTGGCAGAGTTGGAATGACTAGTGGCGACTGGGGAAGCGTCGGGGCCGTGGCATGCGCCCTCCTGCTCCTGGTGGCTCTTCTCCATCTCGCCCTGTACGAGTCGGCCGTCAGCCTCCACCCGTCATCGGTGCCGCCGCCCCCGCTCCTCATCCGCACCCCATCGCCTCCCTCCGTCCCGCCTCCGCCGGCCAACTCCATCAAAATCCACTTCCCCAGGACAAGTCGTCGTCTTCCTCAGGTAAGCTGTTTATTCTCGTTGGCTTTGGGCGGAGTCAGCCAACTTTGGGTTTTCGCCTCGCCAGCCACAAGCAGGAAACTTGTGGAACGCCAAGCTTGGGGAAAAGCTACTCCGCTGGATATGCGGATAACTCTAATGTGGACATTCCCCTTCTCCTGAAATTGCGTCGTCGTCCCCCGTCCCCGCCGCCCTCACGCTTTCTCCGCCGCCGCCCAAACGGCACCACTGAACAACTCACTATAGCAACACTCGTGTTCTCTTCTCCGTTCGTGTACCCTCTCCAAGGCACGAAAGGCGTGCGCTGGTCGTCACGAGAGTTGCGCGCCGTAGCGCACGCAGTCCTCGCGGTCAGCTTTTCGTGCGCTGTTCCTTCATTTCATTCACTTCCACCCAGTAAATTGTTCAGAAATACTACATATGCTCCCAAAATGGTTATCATTCATTAGAATGTGAGTCTGGAGTGTCCAGAAATCATTTCAACCGATTAAGCTTCAAAATTTTGTGGTAAATGATACTTTACACGCATAGGAGCCCAAAAATATCAACATTTTCAAAACACCCATTTTGACCCATACCCTTGTTTGGTGAGTAGCGATGGGTCTAACACCCATCCAAATGCGTTCTGCTTCGGATATTTATTAGAAAATGATACTCCTAGTGATGACACATGGCCAGTTTTCCAAAAAGTTTCGAAAATCACATTTAAACAACCACCCGAATTTAGATATAGAATTTATATAAGGAAAATTAAGAGAAACCATTAGGTCGTCAGCAAACATCAGACATGAAAACAACAATAACTGGGTTTTCACAATCTTCAATTTAAATCAGTATAATACCACCTGAATTTACATAGAACTTTTAGGCGTCCAAGTTAATTTATTGCAAGGGGTTTTGATTCCACCTAATACCGTAGGGTAGGAGCTATAAAAATTAATCCGGAGACACATGCCAACAAGCCGTTATGGTGCAACTGGCATTAGTTCTCAGTTGGAATAGGTAATGGAGAAATTTTCGAAAATTTCGTACTTTCAAAAACACATTTCCACGTTACCCAAATTTGGGCCAATCGGGCTGAAACGTTTGAAACCTAGTGAAGAGAACCTACGAGAAACAGGAGAAGACCTGCATGGTTGAATGACTATGTTACGTCCAACTTTGCTGAGGTGCTCCTCACTGAAAATGAACCTCAGACCTTTACAGAAGCCATTCACAGTGAGAACAGTGATGAATGGAGAGCACCATGAGCACGGAAATGAATTCCATGTACAATAACAACGCATGGGAGTTAACGGATCTCCCTTCGGGAAAGAAAACAGTAAACAGCAAGTGGGTCTGTCGGATCAAACACAATCCCGACGGAACCATGGATAAATATCGCGCAAGGCTAGTCATAAAGGGATGTGCACAACGACCTGGGATTGATTATGCTGAAAGTCCGGTAGCGCGCCTGGAGGTAATAAGGTCAGTGCTGTCCATACCGGCGACTGAAAGGATGATTCTTTGTAAGTTTGATGTCTCAGCAGCCTTCTTATTCGGAGATGTTGCTGAAGAACTTTATGTGAAGCAACCCGAAGGCTTTGGCGATGGAACTGGTCGTGTATGTCGCCTCTAGCGTAGTCTATATGGTCTCAAACAAGCGCCACGCCAAGACTGGACTGGGATTTGTCCTAAGTCGTGAAGATCCTTGTGTGTATATCTGCCCTACTCGGACTGGTAGAATTATCGTGGTGCTTTATGTGGACGATGGACTGGTGGGTGCGACGAGCCAGACTGATGACTCATTTATCATGCAGTTGAGTTCACCATTTGAAATTACTGCAAACATCGTGTCAAATTTTCTTGAACTCGAAATTACCCAACATGATCATCTAGGCGTGTAGGGTATTATTTTCCATTAAATTTTGGGCGATTGTATCGATTTGAATGAGTCTCCAGGCTTCTGGTCCGAGGAACAACCAATCCCTGTGTAAGAATTTGCAGCGTTTTTCATACAGAATGTCAACCTCTCCGATTTGCCCCAAAAATTGTTTCTGTGCGTTTCAAGATGTCTAGATCCAGGTCCAATTAATAACAGTTCATCCGAATTGGTTCTACTTTTGTCTTTGCTAACGCTGAATATTGAACGATTTTCCGCTAAAAGGCGATTTCGACTCAATTATCTCTTGATTTCATTACTTTTTCATCTTATTGATTGATATACCAATTATACCACCATCACTACAACATTTATTATGCGATGGTAGATGATGAATAAATTACATAACATTTTATTTATCATCTATTCACGAATACTAAATAACAGCGCGTTTAGTAAACTGGGTCGCTCCTATTCTATGAATTTTTTTTTATTGACAACCAATTCATATCGCCTCTGTATTGATTCGATCAGGGAGAAAATTCGCTCAATATTGGTTCATTTTCATGGGGAATCTTCAATTTTTTGCATTTTGGTTGGTTATTCCATGAATAATAATCAACCTATGTTTTCATGCAAAAGGTCAACCTCTCCGATTTGGCTCAAAATTTATTTCTGGACGTTTCAAGGTGTCTAGATCAAAAAAGTCAAACGTCCGTCCCGTCCCGTCTTGCCTTTCTCTCCCTATTCCTTCGCCTTTCTGGCTCTTATAGGTCGAACCCATGAAGCTTGGCAGCAAAGTCCACGTGGCCCGTCAGGAATTGGGAGACAAAATGGTCGAGGCTGATGAACCTGTCGCTCCTCCTTCGTTCCGCTACGTCCGGCCAGATGTTGTAGATGTGCCTGCCCTTTGTGGATGATGACCATCTGGCTTGCCATTCTGCCATGGACCACTGCTCCACCTGCTCTGGTATCCAGCCTGCTGCCACTGATCGCGCATGGAGGTCTATTGGCATTTTTCCCGCTAAGACTTGGAGTGCGTCTGTTGAGACTGTCCGGTAGGCGCGTGTGACCATCAGAAGAGCGCTGAGCTGTGCCTTGATCAGCTCAACGCAATGCTTGCTCCATGCCTCCATTGTCCATGCTGGGCATACATACAGCATCACTGACTCAAAGAGGGCAGTGTACATGGTTGTCTTGCTTCGGTACTGGATACCCCAGGCAACCCGAGCGAGCGTCTTTGTCCTGCCAAATGATGCCAGGGCTTTGGCCTTTGCCGCTGAAAGGTGTGCAGATGGGTCAAAGTTTCTTGCCAGCAGCACTCCAAGGTACCTGGGGTGGTCGTTGTATTTGATGGTGAGGCCATTGATGCGGATAACCGGTGGACTCCTTGTGTTCAAGCCCCCTTTCAGTTGACACATGATCGTTTTTTCTGCTGCCAGCTGAAGCTTCACTGAGGAGCACCAGTTTCATATCAAATGTCCGTCCACCGTCCACGCCTTTTCGGTAGTAGAAAATTTTCTAAAAATCAGAAATTTGGGTCAGGGGTTCGTTCCCGGCTCTAGTTGGTCCTCGAAAGTTTTCAGCCCGATCGGACCGCATTTAGGCGTGGTTGGAGTCAAAATGTGTTTTTTGAAAAATGGATTTTCGACATTTTGGCGATCTAGTGGGGTATCATTTTCCAATAAATTTTGGACCCTGAATCGATTCGAATGGGTCTGGGACCCGCAACACCCACTGTTTCCCTCATTTTCCCCATTTTGAAGAAATGAGTCTCCATGCGCCTGGTCCGAGGAATAACCAACCCGTGTGTAAGAATTTGCAGCGTTTTTAGCTTGTTTGATGATAAATTTCACTTTAGAAAATAGGAACATGTCTTGTTCAAGTGATGTTGGTGGTTTTCTTTTATTTCACTGCGAAGGGGAAGGGAAAACCGCAAATGGTTCGTCAGGAAATTTTCATTTCTCGCGTCCTCTGGGAAATTTCAACACGAAAATGCCTGCCCGGCTCTCTTCCTTGGACAGAGTTGAGTGTTTTCTTAGGATGAAGATACGTTGTGTGATATTGATTCACCCCGTCCAAAACCGCAAGTTCATTAGAGTCGCTGCTCGGAGTTATGAAAGTGACCGATGAGTCTCCAGGGGGCGCTGCTTTCTGCCCGACCCTCCTCAATCTCGAGGTTTCTATGCGTTCAGCGCACACGTGAGCTGTTACATATGTACGCGTCGTTTCCACGGCGAATGAACTTTGTTAGTCGTAATCGCCTCCATCCGTCATAGGCCAAGTACAAACTGGGACACCAAACTCCTCGAAACACATCCGTCTCGCAGTTGAAGAAATTCAAATCCTCACTGGGCCTCTCAGAACTCAAATCGGCCAACTTCTCGACTCGCATAATTTGCGCTTATAAATCACGTAAATGGAGTTTGTTATTTACGTTTGCTGCATAATCTTCACATAATCTACGTTCCTCAGCGCATAAATTTCATCGCCAGGCTTCGGAGGGAGTTATCGTGATGTACAATCGCCAATCAGACGGCAGCTTCGCCATTTAATTTGCGTTTAATGGTCGTAGTGTGCATGGAAGACAATATTACGGCAACAAGTCAGATCAAATCAGTAGACAAGCGTGATAGTGCTGGAGCAATCAGATTCAATGTAAATAGACCCTCGAGCACTTGAAATCGCCAGTTGATTGATTCACAGGATCCAACTAAGACGTCCGTTCAATTCGATGACAAAAATTGAACGATTTGATTGGTGATCAAGTGACCAGTTATGGAAATTCGCTTTTAATCAATTGGTTTTTCGACTCCTCGCTCGCTCCGCCGTGAATGGTAATCGTGATATCAATAACGGACTTGATTGCTTCGAGTTTGACGGTTGAACTACTCGGACTTTCCGATTAACCCTTCGTGGATTGAGTGCTCCAGCGACCGATATTCACCTGGCAGTTCTAGATTTCGGTTCCAGGAATTCCTCTACCTGGCTTACCATTGGAATAAGGATCTTGCTGCTCTCCTACATTCTACACTAAGAGTGCTACAATTAATTTTTGACGTTTCAAGGTGTCCAGGGGCCAATTCCAAGAAACTCTTCACTCCCCACTTTGCAACTCATGATTTCATACTCTTCACTTTGCAAGTTGTGAATAGTACAAGAACTTCCTGTTCCTTTTCACCACAACTCTCTTACTCTACTGAAAACGCAGAGTGGGTTGAAGATACCTATTTTGTTTAACCTTCCTTGCACAAATACAGTATTAATCTAAATAAAAACACTATCACAGCTTGATGAAGATCAATGGAACATAGTCTCTATGAAATATCTTCATCAATGTTTAGTTGTATGTATGCAAAAAACAAAAATTGTCCTTAATTACGAATCAAAATATTCAATTTCCCTCTTTGATAAATCCATCCGAAATCATATTTTAAATAGAAATTGTCTCCTAAATTATACTGAAGAGTACCCAACTATATGGCAAAGTCATTGGATGCTCTGCAAAAAATGGAAAAAAATCTTCATTTGAAATGTATAGATTTTACTCATCATATTGATGAAGAGTTTCCTGGAACAGAACCCATGTAAGACACCAAAAACTCTCAACTCTTCACTGTTCATATCACTTTAATCTTTTCATAATAGTCTGCTCTATAGGAACAAAACGTTTTTTGTAAAGTGAGAGTTTAGATTTGCTGAGTGCAGAGTGAGTATGAAGAGTTTCTAGGAATAGGCCCCAGATCAAAAAAGGCAAATTCCGTACGCGCCGTATGGCCGTCTTTTTGCCGTTTTTGTTATTAGAAATTTTCCAAGATTCTGAAATTTGGGTCAGGGGTCTGTTCTCCGGCTTAGTTGGTCTTCGAAACTTTTCACAGCCCAATCAACCAAATTTGGGCGGGGTAGGGGTCAAAAATGTGTATTTCGAAAAATGGATTTTTGAGATCTTTTGCAATCTATGTGTGTGGGTCCATTTTCCACTAAATTCTGGACGCTGAATCGATTGGAATTGGTCCGGGACCCGCCACACCCACTGTCTCCATTTTCCCCATGTTGAAGAAATGATTCTCCATGCGTCTGGTCCGAAGAATAACCTACCCGTGTGCAAGAATATGCAGCGTTTTATATATTTAGATACAATTTCTCTCATTTTCGTGATAAATGTATTTTACTGAGTCTCGCTTTTCCTCATTTCCCTCCTGATCCTCCACATTCATTCGGTGCGAAAGTATCTTCGCACTTGTACAGTTTTTTGGGATTTTAATGGGATTCTATTAATGATTACACAGGCGCTCTGACCACAATGAACTGAATAAGCCACTTCGTTTCTGATTCAGGTCAACTCATATTATCGACTTCACTTCTTCGACCGCGAGTGTAACATTTCACTTCGCCCTAACGATTTCGCTGAAAATTTGCCTCGCATGTTTATCGACGCTTCCAATTTTCTTTAACCGTCACGCCAGGTTGTTACCCTGAAATTGGTCAGCTTGTATTTCCAGGTTATGTAATAAATATAGTTACGTCCAAACTTTCGTCCGCTTCGTCGTCGTTCGTTCAAGAGGTTTGTCTGTTTATGTTTCACCGAGTCAATCCACTTTGAGGCAACTGGATAATTGAACATAATCCTCAAAACGAAGCTCACACGAGAAGAATCACAATTAGTTTTATATTATCGCATGAAAACAACGTTGGACTCATTTTTTTGATATTTTTGTCCGTACGGTTGAACGAGGAAAATGGTGTATTGATTTTTTCACATGGAAAAGCCTAGCTAA
>JADDOF010000085.1:0-28481 GCA_019603395.1 Cyrtorhinus lividipennis | reverse complement strand
CGCGTGTGGGGTATCATTTTCCACTAAATTTTGGACCTGAATCGATTCGAATGGGTCTGGGACCCGCAACACCCACTGTTTCATTTTTCCCCATTTTAGAAAGGAGTCTCCATGCGCCTGGCCGAGGAATAACCAACCCGTGTGTAAGATTTTGCAGCGTTTTTAGCTTGTTTGATGATATTTCACTTAGAAAATAGGAACTGTCTTGTTCAGTGATGTTGGTGGTTTTCTTTATTTCACTGCGAAGGGGAAGGAAAACCGCAAATGGTTCGTCAGGAAATTTTCATTTCTCCGCGTCCTCTGGGAAATTTCAACACGAAATGCCTGCCCGGCTCTCTTCCTTGGACGAGTTGAGTGTTTTCTTAGGATGAAGATACGTTGTGTGATATTGATTCACCCCGTCCAAAACCGAAAGTTCATTAGAGTCGCTGCTCGGAGTTATGAAAGTGACCGATAGTCTCCAGGGGGCGCTGCTTTCTGCCCGACCCTCCTCATCTCGAGGTTTCTATGCGTTCAGCGCACACGTGAGTGTTACATATGTACGCGTCGTTTCCACGGCGAATGAACTTTGTTGTGTCTAATCGCCTCCATCCGTCATAGGCCAAGTACAAACTGGGACACCAAACTCCTCGAAACACTCCGTCTCGCAGTTGAAGAAATTCAAATCCTCACTGGGCCTCTCAGAACTCAATCGGCCAACTTCTCGACTCGCATAATTTGCGCTTATAAATCACTAAATGGAGTTTGTTATTTCGTTTGCTGCATAATCTTCACATAATCTACGTTCCTCAGCGCATAAATTTCATCGCCAGGCTTCGGAGGGAGTTATCGTGATGTACAATCGCCAATCAGACGGCAGCTTTGCCATTTAATTTGCGTTTAATGGTCGTACTGTGCATGGAAGACAATATTACGGCAACAAGTCAGATCAAATCAGTAGACAAGCGTGATAGTGCTGTAGCAATCAGATTCAATGTAAATAGACCCTCGAGCACTTGAAATCGCCAGTTGATTGATTCACAGGATCCAACTAAGACGTCCGTTCAATTCGATGACAAAAATTGAACGATTTGATTGGTGATCAAGTGACCAGTTATGGAAATTCGCTTTTAATCAATTGGTTTTTCGACTCCTCGCTCGCTTCGCCGTGAATGGTAATCGTGATATCAATAACGGACTTGATTGCTTTGAGTTTGACGGTTGAACTACTCGGACTTTCCGATTAACCCTCCGTGGAATGAGTGCTCCAGCGACCGATATTCACCTGGCAGTTTTAGATTTGGGTTCCAGGAATTCCTCTACCTGGCTTACCATTGGAATAAGGATCTTGCTGCTCTCCTACATTCTACACAAAAAGTGCTACAATTAATTGTTGACGTTTCAAGGTGTCCAGAGGCCAATTCCTAGAAACTCTTCACTCTTCACTCTTGCAACTCATGATTTCATACTCTTCACTTTGCAAGTTGTAAATAGTACAAGAACTTCCTGTTCCTAGGAACTTTTCACCACAACTCTCTTACTCTACTGAAAACGCAGAGTGGGTTGAAGAGTAACCTATTTTGTTGTAACCTTCCTTGCACAAATACAGTATTATATCTAAATAAAAACACTATCACAGCTTGATGAAGATTAATGGAACATAGTCTCTATGAAATATCTTCATCAATGTTTAGTTGTATGTATGCAAAAACCAAAAATTGTCCTTAATTACGAATCAAAATATTCAATTTCCCTCTTTTGATAAATCCATCCGAAATCATATTTTAAATATAAATTATCTCCTAAATTATACATGAAAAGTACCCAACTATATGCCAAAGTCATTGGATGTTCTGCAAAAAATGGAAAAAATCTTCATTTGAAATGTATAGATTTTACTCATCATATTGATGAAGAGTTTCCTGGAACAGAACCCATGTAAGACACCAAAAACTCTACAACTCTTCACTGTTCATATCACTTTGATCTTTTCATAATAGTCTGCTCTATCTAGGAACAAAACGTTTTTGTAGAGTGAAGAGTTTAGATTTGCTGAGTGCAGAGTGAGTAGTGAAGAGTTTCTAGGAATAGGCCCCAGATCAAAAAAGGCAAATGTCCGTACGCCGTATGCCGTCTTTTGCCGTTTTTGTTTTTAGAAAATTTTCTAAGATTCTGAAATTTGGGTCAGGGGTCTGTTCTCGGCTTTAGTTGGTCTTCGAAACTTTTCAGCCCAATCGGACCAAATTTGGGCGGGGTGAAACCCAAAATGTGTATTTCGAAAAATAGATTTTCGAGATTTTTGACGATCTAGGCGCGTGGGGTATCATTTTCCACTAAATTTTTGGACGCTGAATCCAATGAAAAGGGTCCCAGAACGATTGGCACCCACTGGAAGAGGTTATGGGTCAAAATGGTTATTTATTACCCATTTTGAATATGTGTTTTAGAGATTTCTGGTCCCTATGCGTGTCATTTTCCACTAAATTTTTGGACGTTGAATCCAATTAATTGGGTCCCGGAACGATTGGTACCCTCTGAATGAGGTTATGAGTCAAAATGGGTATGTACCCCACATATTTCGAATGTGTTTTCGAGATTTCTGGTACCTAAGCGTGTGGGGTATCATTTTCCACTAAATGTTGGACGCTGAATCGATTGGAATGGGTCCGGGACCCACCACACCCACTGTTTCCCCCATTCTCCCCATTTTGAAGAGATGAATCTCCATGCGCCTGGTCCGAGGAATAACCAACCCCTTTGAAAAAATTGAATTTCCAATTTCTCTCCTTTTCATGATAAATGTATTTTACTGAGTCTCGCTTTTCCTCATTTTCCCTTCTGAACCCACACATTCATGCGAAAGTACCTCAATCGGATGCGGGTCATCTTCGCACAGTTTTTGGGGGTTTTGATGGGATTCTATTAATGATTACACAGGCGCTCTGACCACAATGAACTGAATAAGCCACTTCGTTTCTGATTCAGGTCAACTCATATTATCGACTTCACTTCGACCGCGAGTGTAACATTTCACTTTGCCCTAACGATTTCGCTGAAAATTTGCCTCGCATGTTTATCGACGCTTCCAATTTTCTTTAACCGTCACGCCAGGTTGTTACCCTGAAATTGGTCAGCATGTATTTCCAGGTTATGTAAATAAATATAGTTACGTCGAAACTTTTCGTCGCTTCGTCGGCGTTCATTCAAGACGGCTTGTCTTGTTTATGTTTCACCGAGTCAATTCCACTTTGAGGCAACTGGATAATTGAACATTATCCTCAAAACGAAGCTCACACGAGAAAAGAATACACAATTAGTTTATATTATCGCATGAAAAACAACGTTGGACTTATTTTTTTGATATTTTTGTCCGTACGGTTGAACGAGGAAAATGGTGTATTGATTTTTTCATCATGGAAAAGCCTCGCTATATACGAAAGATAATGTGGGGCTTCCGGCTCACGCACCGCAAAACCTTCGACCAACCTGCTATTAGGGTAATGATAACCCTGATGAAATTGTCCTGAGGTTGGTAGCTAGTTGGTAGCCCCCGAGTTGATCACAAAACTATACTCCTCTTCCATTTAGGACGACACAACCCATCTGGCTCGCAAGTAGATGATGTTAGAGACCGACGTTGTGGTTGTGGGGAATTACCATTAATATCTTTTTAGTGGCCCACGCAATGTTGTTTCTGTCATGGGATGAAAGTGTGATAAATTCGTTCCGCGTGGAGAGCTGAGACGAGGTGTCGTTTGACTTTTTCATGGTTTTCTACACTTGTTTCGCGGAATTAATGGGTCTGAGTTGTAACTTGAAGGGCCAGGCTCATGGAGACTTATTTCTTCAACATGGGGAATTAGCTGTTTTATTGGCCCAGTCAGTTTATTGTGTAATTAGGCGTCTATATTTGTCAGATTTCTGAGCGAAGGTAGTGCGGAAGAAAGAATACTCAATTTTGTAGTTATTACTGAATCTGTTCTTTGCTGTGTGAGATAGGAGGATGTAGTGTTTTGTCTTCATTATTTGCTTGATATTGTTAAGAGCGATTAATATATTTACTGCACAGTCTGCACTCACTGTTTCCCCCTCTAGAGTCCAAAGTCTAAGGCATGCGTTGCCGGAACACAATCTCAAGGACAAGTTCAATCATGTAAATTACGCCAACTACAGACAAGTGAAATTCATCAACCTGCAAAATCATGAATAAGCTCAAGGTGATGTGCCGCTATATTGCAAACGCCCTTCGTGTTTAACCTCTCTAGACAACGTGTAAGTTACGGTTATCACGAAAAATCAATCCTAGCTTCTTTCACAGGAAAAAAGGAACATCAGTTGGTAAAAATATTATGAGTTGTCACTCAATCTTGGGGCACCCGGACTCCCCATCTCGAAGTAATGCAGCCCTTTTGGCAAATTCTATGGGTTCGTGGCACGAAGGTAATAAGATATAAATAGGGAGCACTTACGGTGATTTGAAACTTCAACCGTGCTCAGGGACGTTATGCACTTCAGGTGGAAGTGAATTATTGAGTTCGAAGAAATATTGAACAAGAGTTCTGTGTTTAAATTTATTGCGGGAAAACGTTATTTTATCAAAAACGCAGAAAATTCTTACACAGGGGTTGGTTATTTCTTGGGTCAGGAGCATGGAGACCCATTCCAATCGATTCTGCGTCCCAAAATTAGTGGAAAACGATACCCCACACGCCTAGGTACCAGAAATCTCAAAAAACACATTATCCAAAATGGCTAGGCATATGCCCATTTTGACCCATAACCTCTTCATTTTTCGAAAAATACATTTTGACCCCCTCCCCCTCCCCTCAATTTGAACCTCTTGCTAGAGGGACCACATCTTTCTCCTCGTGTACTCCACCGGTAGTCGAACAGCAGCGTTATGTCGACCACACCGTTGCAGTCAAACCGCAGCACTGGAGGACGTGATTAGTGGTCTCGTCGTTGTGGCACCCTCGTCGGCATAGCCGGGGTCCAGGTCATCCGCAGGCGCAGGCGCTGTAGGGGCAGGATGCACCACAGGATCTGGCTGAGTAACCCCTCTGGTCTCCATAAGAGGTTTCCAGTAGGAGATAAACTCGTTGAGAGAGCCTGAGGCATCCCCCAGATCCTCATCAAACTCCTGCCGAGACGCGCGACTCGGATTCGTCTTCCAAAGTTGCTGGAGGGATAAGTATCCTTACCGTCTTGTTCATTGCTTCGTCTTGCGAGCAGATTGACTACTACCAAAATGGATCCAGTCACCGGCCGACTTGTTCTGAAGGCACGACCGACATAGGCAACCAAGTCATCCATAGTCACCCAAGGTTACCACTGTCAACACTCCGGGCCAAGTTGTAATGAAATGGGAGTTTGAACCTTGAAGCAACTTGTAGACTTGACACCTCTTCAGCTAACTCCCTGGCACGAGTAACCAAGGGACTCCACGGAGGTCCCCCTGCCTCACTCCCTGTATAAGCCATAGAGCCCCCAGTCAAAGGAGCAGATTGAGGTGATTCTGTCATTCCGGAAATGGTGTCCACATGTCGAGCTGAAGGGCCCAGAGGACTAGTCTCGGCCTCCTCCGCCTCTACAAACAGAGTGCGTACTAAGGCCTTAAGCCCTCCTGTCTACGCATACCATTGATGCTGTCGATTGTGAGTTTGGGGAAACCAGAAGCAAGATACTTGTTCATGAATGGCACCCCATCCTGCATACCAACAACTTCCATTTTGGCGAATAGGTTCATCTCTTCAGAAGACCAGTGAGCTTTCTTCCTTGATACATTGATTTTGGAATTGGCCTCTGGGGGCTTCCGTGACACGTGGACCGACAGGCCCCTTTTGGTTGGAAAGGTCCGATCATATAGGCTACATCTAGCTGATGACGCTTCACTGCTATTTGATACGGGACGGCTCGTAGAACCGCCCAAAGTGGAGGGGATAGGTGACGGACGCACCTGCCTGGGCATCCCCGAGGAAACTTCCGTGAACCGGATGGGCCAGTGGCCAGTCCGGGTAATGAGGCTCATTTGATTTTGTGCTCATTGCTGAATAAAGGGGAAGGGGGGTAGGGACTTCGGCAGTGAATTAACACCGCCCCCGCCCCCTCCTTCAGTTTGCCAGTGCCCTCGTTAGTCTGCCAAAGCAGTAAAACCAGCTTCCACCACGTGGAGGTGAGGGACGACTTGGGATAAATCCCCTTGGATGGCACCACCAACTTGTCGCCTCTGGGGATGAGCGGCACATACAGAGACTTGGCCCTGTTCAGGAGGAGGCCACATTCTCGCAATGTTTGCTCATATGCGGACACCAAGCTTCGCATCCCAGCCGCTGACAAGCTGAGGAGGACAACGTCATCTGCGAATGCAGCAGATGTCCAACGTAAATCCAACTCGTGTGGGTAGGGACAGGAGCACATGGTCCATCACCACGTTGGACATGAGCCCAGATAGAGGATCTCCCTGATTGACGCCAGCATTACACTGCACAAGTGTGCGACCCCCTAATGTTGTCCTCAAATTGGCGTATAGGGAGGTATGGTGTGTCCAGAGTTTGGTTGGCCAGCCACGCGCCCACAGGATTGCTTTCAGGGCTTCATGTGGAATGGAATCGAAGGCCTTGGCGACGTTGATGGTGCAAAGGTGCAGCTCGCAAAGCGAACATCTTGCGGACTGGAAGAGGGTGTCAACCGATACTGCACTGTGGTGGTAGGTCTTCTTTCTCTATGGCAGAAGATCCTTGTATTGGGGAAAAGGGCGCCTCTCCATTCGTCGAGGACGTCTATACCAGGGTCACCATTTAAGTATTCTTGGGCGTGTGAAACAAAAAAAACTCCTGTCGGCATGGGATGCCACACGCAACTTTTTCACAAGTTGTGAAAAATAATTCCCTATCCCAATACATAGAAATTACCGTCTGTGCAGGAGAGGGGGTCCAAACCCACTCTGAGTCGTTGCCAAAATACACCAAATTGTTCACAGTAACAGCACCAATTGTTTTCCGAAGCGAAAATCCAAAAAATCTGCAAATTCTTACACACGGGTTGGTTATTCCTCGAATGGGGGAAACAGTGGGTGTGGCGGGTCCCAGACCCATTCCAATCGATTCAGGGTCCAAAATTTAGTGGAATATGATACCCCACACGCCTAGGCACCAGAAATCCCGAAAACACATATTCAAAATGGGAGAATTTTGGGGGGGTCCAAAATTTAGTGGATAATGACACCCTACTCGCCTAAATCGCCCAAAATCTCGAAAATCCATTTTTCAAAAAACACATTTTGACCCCTACCCTGCCCAAATTTGGTCCGATCGGGCTGAAAAGTTTGGAGGACCGTCCTAGGCCGGTATCAGACCCCTGACCCAAATTTCAGATTTTTAGAAAATTTTCTACCAAAAACAGCGTGGACGGCGGACGGCGTACGCCAAGCGGACGGACATTGACCTTTTTTGATCTAGACACCTTGAAACGTCCAGAAAAAATTTTTGAGCCGAATCGGAGAGGTTGACCTTTTGCATGAAAACATAGGTTGATTATTCAAGGAATAACCAACCAAAACCGCACAGTAGTCACCAAAAAATCACTATAAATTCAAGAGCACAATAATGTAGGTGTTCACTCTCCAAGAGCTAGAACTAGACTCCGATCGGGCTGAAAAGTTTGAGGATGAAGTAAAGCTATGAACGGATCCCTGACCGAAATTTCAGATTTTCAGGAGTTTTTTTGGTTGATTTGATTGTTAACTTGAATTTAATCCAATTAGATGTAGTTTGACTTGTTGAAGAACACTAAAACATGTGTACATCGTTGCAGGCCATAATAATCGGCGTTCGAAAGTGCGGGACGAGGGCGCTGCTTGAAATGCTCTACCTGCACCCGGGAATACAAAAAGCTGCCGGTGAAGTCCATTTTTTCGACCGAGACGAAAATTACAACAGAGGCCTCGATTGGTACCGGAAGAAGATGCCTCACTCCTTCAAAGGTCAAATCACGATAGAAAAATCTCCCAGCTACTTCGTGACGCCCGAGGTAGGTCTACCTTTTGTGCTGAGGCGCAGGGCCGTTTCACTCGGATAAGGTCTTCATTTCACGTGCGAACACGCACACAAGTCAAGGGTACATGGATCAATAGTTCCTCTCAGGAGAAACAACTTGGCGTATATCACGCCTTATTAATTACAGTCTCAGACTCATTGTCGCTCATTCTTGAAGCAGTAGGTCAATGTGAGGCGTTGGAAATCAATGATACATTCCTCTTTCTACTGTTTTACAATAAAACGAATCCAACTCTTAGCCACCTCCGTCATGAACAAAAATCATCCATAGTGTGGCAGAGTTGATACGAATCTTGCAGTAGCCAGACACAATTTCCGTTCGATCCTCTAGTCTCATTCTCAATTTCATTTTGTGGTTCGTCTAATTATACCTCCAAAAATACGTACAAGAAGAGATGCTATTGCTTCTCTGATGCATCCTTCAACTATAAACTCACTTGAGAGCGTAGTATTCAGCATGTTTTGATTCAAGTCGATTACCAGCACAGAAGAAATATCAATAATTAATTAATTTAATAATTGGTGTAGCCGAAATGTACGCCAGATATCAGAAATATCCATGAAATGATTTTAAAATGAATTTAAGCTTTTTAAAGGCTTCTTCTAGGATACCATGAATAGGTAATTAGCAAATTATGACATTTTACTGTGAATAAATTTTTTGAAATTGACATAATTATTGAATAGGCGGATATAAACGTAATTATTGTAAAATAAAGATAAAGCCGCAACATAGAGGTCGAAGCATAGAGAATTAAGAATTAAACAATCTCAACTTCTTTACTTAAATGCATAAAAGGTTTCCTTAATTTGGGTTGCACCTGCATTTCTATGTAAACAGCTCATTACATTTTGGATGGTCATTTATAGTTGCTCCCAAACATTTAACTGTTATGGAAAAGGTATTGACTGAATAATGAATTGAATAATAAACCTCTGTGAATAAGTTTACAGCGTTTTCTTAACATCTTGAACCGCAAACAGTCAAGTTTTGGGGTCAATTAAAACCTGTGGCAAGAAAACAGGTAGATTATTCAAGAAATACTAAAACAAAACTTTTTTTTTGTAAATAACTCCTTCTCCCCTCTCTTGTAAAACAATTATTGAAACATTGACGTTTTTTCGTGATTTTTTTGGACGTTGAAGTTTCTTGCAGAGAAATATTGGTGTGAAAACATTGACCTATCCGCACTTCCCTTGATATCCTACATTTCAGTACTTTTCTATCCCGTACTTCCAACCAGTTTGGTTTTTCGATCTCATTCGTGACATTCAAATGAAGTTTCATTTAATTCGCGTTTTGATGTGTGAGAGTATAAAAACACAAAAACTGTAGGTAGTTAGGTAGCTTCAAGTAGATCTTGGTAGTCAACATGGAGCCTATTCGTTTGGTTGTGACTTCAGGTGCCGGAAAGGATAAGAGCGATGAACGCTAGCGTGAAACTCCTACTGATCGTGCGAGAACCCGTGACACGAGCCATCTCCGACTACACTCAACTCCGGAGTCACGCGACGACGTCCGCGTCGTCGTCACCTCTGCCGTCGTCGACGTCGACGACCGGCGGGTGGACGGGGAGTAGCGGCGGTCCGTCTCCTAGAACTTTCGAGCAGCTCGCCGTCCGACCCGACGGGTCCGTCAATTCCGCCTACCGCCCTCTTGCCCTTTCAATTTACCACACCTTCATGCACCGTTGGCTAGAGGTAAGGTCATTTCTACCCCTACTTGCACCCCCTACTTACACCCCTTTATTATCTAGCACATCGTTTCATAAGTGGATCGTACATATAAGAGGCGCTGAATTGCGAAAATGGCCCTGTCCACTGACAATTTTGAGTTAGAAAAGGATCCTAACGATTGATTGGTTGATTGATTGCGTTTATTCAACGAGCAGGAGACGCAAGGGCCTTGTAATTCCACCTCCTGTAACTACAAGGGTAAATAATCATAATTCTTCTAGGCACTAAGAATAGAAATTTCCGATTTAATCTAACACAATATTTCAATCAATTTATTTATTTATTTTATTTTATTTTATTTTTTTTTTTATTTTTTTTAATTCAAAAATTGGTGGTTATGTTTTGATGTTAGGCTTACTTTTTAAGTGGGTTAGTTACCTTTTTTTCAAAATGGAAATATAACCTTAGGAGTGATGATTCATATTTTATTCAATATCCGTACATAACAGTACATAACATAAGCCTGGTTCATACTCATCCGTTTGGGAGTTCGCAAGTTCGCGCGTACAAGGTCAATCCAACTTATAGTTAGGTACTAAGGTACTAGTTAGGCAATGAGTACGTTAGTACCTAACGCAGCTCCGCCCACTGAACGGTCGATTCTGATTGGCTCACCTCTGCGTACTCCCGAACGGATGAGTATGAACCAGGCTTTACTCTACATACATTTTGGGACTACACCAATAGGAAAATGAGTGGAATTTAAAAAAAAGGATGCCGTAAACACAAAAAAAAAAAAAAAAAAGCAAGGGGAGTGGACAATTAGTTTAACATCGTACAAGTTCATGGAGCTGCAGGAATTACAACGTCCAAAGCGCTGTGGTGAGGTCCCCTGCCTGAATTCGGCTGGATGTTACAAAATGGTGCTCTTTAGATGGAATTCACTGACAAATCGTATGAGGAATTCGATAATACGGATCCTCGATTCAATCACACGTCATCCTTTCGATATTTCACATAAAAAATGAATGAGTTCTATTCGAGGGATATTCCATGCTTCCTCGTGAAAACGTAACGCGAATCGATACTAATATGCTGTGAGGTTGATTCATTAATGATAAGAGACGCGTGGGCGATACGGTACCTCCCACCCACGAGTACTACACCTACCTGAGCTGTAATGAACGCCGTCGATCGTGAAGCTCATTCAATTCAACTCGAAGAGTTGAGAGCAGCTGTAACGGAAATCCGCTCTGATATACACTTAATGGATCGCTTAAATGCAAGTAGATCACCGAGTGAACAAGGTTGCCAATTGAAATGGAAGAACTCGTATTTCTGTCTTACGTTGACTGAAAATATGACCTTCCACGCTGGTTTCGGTTTACCGTAAGTAATGAACCGTTCACGGATGGCGTGACCGTGAACCTTAAACAATATCGGCGCCGACGTGTAATCAATAATAACTCTATTCAGACAATCCTTGGAAAATGTATAATTGTATTAGGTATTGTTGTCGGAAATAACAATCTATCGTTACCACTTTCACGGTTGTACAACGAAAACTTTACTCCGGTTTCTCCCCACCCTTTATCATTGCGGTCTTTTATACATAAAGGGCAACCTTCGAAGTTCCAATGTCCTCCTTCACCATAAGCCGCCCTTTATCAAGTATTTTTTTCACGAATTTAACGATATTAGAGATTAACTACATTAATTGCTAGGCTATAATCGTTCAGAAACATTAACGCGAATTATTCGTAATTCGGTAATGCACGTATCTGATGCTAAACCCCAAGGGTCACGACTACAACCCTAATACGATATTGTTGTTGAAATCAGATAAATTATTCCATTCGACACTGATAGAGAGCAGAAATATGGTGTGCGGTCTATTGAGACATCAGGGGAGTGTTAGAGGATGTAATGGCGGTGAGGACGGTGAATGGCTTGGCTGCTTTCTAGTTTATTATGATGAGAATATTGCTTTTACTTCTCCTGTTGTGATTCAAACGTGGTCCTAGACGGCTGCCAGACTGAATTCAATCTGATTGATTGAATTATAATTGATAATCTGTTTAAATTTTAAATACTTATTTAAAATATTTACATTTTGGTTGGTTATTCCTTGAATAATCAACCTATGTTTTCATGCAAAAGGTCAACCTCCCCGATTCGGCTCAAAAATTTTTTCTGGACGTTTCAAGGTGTCTAGATCAAAAAAGGTCAATGTCCGTCCACCGTCCGCCGTCCATTGTCCGCGCCGATTTCGGTAGTAGAAAATTTTCTAAACATCTGAAATTTGGGTCAGGGGTCTGTTCTCGGCTTTAGTTGGTCTTCGAAACTTTTCAGCCCAATCGGACCAAATTTGGGCGGAGTAGGGGTCAAAATGTGTTTTTTGAAAAATGGATTTTCGAGATTTTGGGCGATCTAGGCAAGTAGGGTATCGTTTTCCACTAAATTTTGGACGCTGAATCCAATGAAATTGGTCCCAGAACGATTGGCACCCACTGGAAGTAGTAATTGGTCAATTTATTGTTCAATTTATGGGTCAAAAAAAACTAAATCAGAAAACAAAAATATTCGCTCTCACCCGGGCTCGAACCTAGAACCTTCCGGTTTCTGCTAGCCACTTGCGCCACGGTTTAATCTAGACTAGGATGAATGGCGTATGGGATATCATTTTCCACTAAATTTTAGACCCTGAATCAATTCGAATGGGTCTGGGACCTGCCACACCCACTGTTTCCCCCATTCGAGGAATAACCAACCCGTGTGTTTAATAATATTGTCCAACTGTAGTCTAGGCCTGAATTGTTGGGCAAGAGTCACAGCTTGGGATTGAATAAAATATAAATGATAAAATAAATACAGTCTTGAAGGACAATTTGATCATTCAAGAGAGAAAAAAAAAATTAATATAATTTTTAACAATTTTTCTCCTGTGTCAGTCCGCATAAGGTGCATGATCAATTCACGAATAGCCTAAACAGACATTCTGCCTCATGATCAAGACTCTTTTCAGCTCGATTGGACCAAACTTGAAGGGTGTAGGGGTCAAAATTTGTATTTCAAAAAATGGATTTTCGAGATTTTTGGCGATCTTGGAGTGTGAGGTACCATTTTCGACTAAATTTTGGACGCTAAATTCGATAAAATGGGTCCCGGAACGATTTTCGCCCACTGGAAGAGTTTATGAGTCAAAATGGGTATCCTATCTATCCATTTCGAATGCGTGTTTTCGAGATTTCTGGTACCTAGGCGTGTGGGGTATCACTTTCCTTTAAATTTTGGATTCTGAATCGATTGAAGTGAATCCCCATGCTCCTGGTCCGAGGAATAACCAACCCCTGTGAAAGAGTTTTCAGCGTTTTCCACGAGGGATGATAACTGCAAGACGTAATCGGTGCTTAGTCGTAAAGTAACCAGCTCATGAGGACCACTTGTGAAGTCGAGAATACTAAGAACTCAAGACCTGCGAGTCATGATTCTAGTATCGTATAGGTAGCCTCACCGACGCCTATCTTCACCCTGTTTTGCTTCTGTAGCGTGTGGTTCTCTGAAGTTCTTTATAATCCACAAAAGAGCAACTATTTTTTCTCCGAGCTTTCTTGAATTCATAAAAATGACGTATTTTTGAAAATTGTAGACTACTTGCCTTAGTAGGCTATATCCACCTACCTGTAAGTTGCTAATCTTGAAGCAAACCGTGACAGCTTGATAATTGTTAAGTCCACAAATTCCTGTAGAGCGTGTTTTTAATTTGATTTCTTCTCGAAAACTTTGGTCTATTATTCACTCTTGTATTTCAAAGACACCCTAACTAGTAAGGTCTTGTGGCGAAGAAATTGTGAATTCTGGAATTTCACGAGAAACGCAAACCACCCTTTCCACCTTAATGAGAATTTGTACAAAAACTCTTGCGCCGAAGTTACTCGCTAACAACTTGTGAATTATTGTAGGCTTTCAGTGGGTGGAAACTTGGTTCATTAAACGAGGTGCGTTCATTAACTTCCATTCAGTCCATTCATTCTAGTCGGAAACAAAATTTATAAAGTGGAAATACTGTTGATCTTGGAATGAAAACCCCACAGATGAATGTGTCAACATAATTGATACGTAATTAGGAGTAGGTATTTATTTATTTATATTGTAATTAGTAGGGATTTTGCTGAAGTTATTATATTTAAACCCACAGTAAGCTCGTCGGATCGCTTATTAGTAAGAGTGCTAAATTACAAGGCCGGGCACCCTACGTGATGTCATTTAAGCTGTTCCATGTTTCTTTCTTACAATAATGATCCACTCCACTGAAAACCATGGACGAACGAATAAAAATTATTTTAAGGTGCGCGGTAATAAAACCAAATAAGTCGAACTACGAACACTTTCTTTATTCGTAAACGCCTTCATTCAGTAATCAACGCTGCTGAACCTTGGAGAGAAAGCAGATTCGTTCAAAATGTATATTTTCCACCCTTACTCAAGGAGATTTTCATTGAATTAATATTATTTTTTGCGTCGGTGGGGTCGTGGGCTTGTTGCTATGAGAAAAGTTCGCCAAAGGGAACAGGAGGCACAGAGGCAGTTACCGTATTTATTTTTCTCGACGCAAATCGGCTTAAGCACGATTTTAATTAACGTTGGCCGTAAAATACCGAAATTCAAGAGGTTTTCAAGCTGTTGGGTAGGAAAGGATTCTTGAACGTTTCCTGAAACGCTGTTAGTATTACAGCCTAAATAAATTAACGGAGTAAACTTTGGACAATGGTGGTTGAGGACCAGAAGATGCTTTGTGTACCTACTTCGTATTATTAAAAGTGTTAAATTATTGTTTGCACTCTCAACTCCAGTCGTTCATTAGTTGATAAGCTCCTTCGTTTTAGTGAATTCAGTAGAATAGAATTTATTCAACAAACCGCTTTTTGTGGCGTAAGCTACATAACTAACAGATTTTAAATTAACAGTTTTAAATTTTGGCGCAAAATCGGCGGTAGCCATGTTTTAAAAATGGACCCAATGATTTTCAATGTGGATACAGACGATAATTGGGAAAAATATTAACTAAACGATCGGAGCAACATTCGCGGAAAAGGCAATTTCTTTAGGAATTGGCGAATAAATTAAATATATAAGACATGTCCCTGCCTGTAAATGTATAAAAAATCTTGTGAATATTAATCGGTGACTTTTTTTTTTTCTTTCTCCAGGTATTTCCACGTCAACAACTTCTCGTGGTCAACGGCGACCGTCTCATAGAAGATCCTGTGTCAGAATTGGAAAGGGTCGAATCATTTCTTGGGCTCGAACATCGGATAGGGAGGCACAATTTCTATTTCAACAGAACCAAAGGATTTTACTGCCTCAGAAATGACACCCAGGACAAATGCTTGAGAGACAGCAAAGGAAGGAAACATCCTCGCGTCGACCCTAAGGTTAGCATCCCGAGTAGGTTCTTGGGGTCAAATGTAAGATTCATCATTCAATTCGTCAGAAGTGACTTGATTTGAAGATAAATGCGACTATTGGGCTGGGTAGGTCTTAATACTGTATTTGGTGTATACAATCGAAGTGCAGGCTGTCTAACGATTGTACCCCCTTGTAACGAGGGGTTCTTGTTATGTTCACATTCTTGCTTGCTCGCAATCTCGAATGATTCAGAACTTTATGGTCAAACTAGCAGTCACCGAAATTTCGTCTTTTATTGCCGAATTTTGTCTTTTATCTATTTACATCTTATAATATAAAATAATAATTCAGTTTATATCATGACTGGTGATCCGTCTCATCACTATTTATTCCTGCTTATTCGCTATATTTTTTTTTACTTTTAATTTTTTTTTTTACTATATTTTTTTTACGTAATGATAAAGATTGTTCTTCTTTCCCCAAAAATCAAATAGTATAATATTGGAGAAATGAACACCTTGATGCAAAGTTGTGCCTTAAAACACATCAAATTCAGGCTGACGGAGACCTAAGCATTCTTTCTATGATGATTTTGAAATTATTCAGTGATAACACAACCCTACAAAAAAAAAGTCAAAGTCCATGAAAGTGACCTGTGGGGTTTTATGTTTTTTGGGTCGCTGATTTCGAATCTTTTGCCAGTTTTTTCAGATCAGATTGCTTTCAAGGTCATTTGAAGGTCAAATGGAGAAAATGTAGCTAAAAAAAATATCGCTTAAAAAATCTGAAAAAATTCAGACATAGGTTTTTTAGAACGCTGATTACAAATCCAGTGTCGGTTGAGCTTCACGAGTTCAAGGTCAAGGTCATTTGAAGGTCAAACCAACAAAGTAACCTCAAAAACAATTGTAAAAATTTATGTATGTGTTTTGAGGGTTGTTGAATCATGTCTGCTTATCTGAAGGTCATATAAGGTCATTTAAAGGTCGAATTTTTTTTTTTTTTTAGGTTATTTTGTTGGTTTGACCTTTAAATGACCTTGACCTTGACCTCATGAAGGTCAACCGACACCGGATTCAGATTCAGCATTCTAAAAAACCTATGTCTGAATTTTTTCAGATATTTTCTACATTTGACCTTCAAATGACCTTGAAAGCAATCTGATCTGAAAAAACTGGCAATTGATTTGAAATCAGCGACCCAAAAAACATAAAACCCCACAGGTCGCTTTCATGGACTTTGACTTTTTTTTTTTTTTTTTGTAGGGTTTTGTAATCTGAACCTGCAGTGAACCTGCTCAGGTGCACAACTTTGCATCAACACGATTATTTTTCAACATTTTACAATAATTGTAAATTGTGTATTTGTCTATGGTGGTTCAGGCCAAGAGGAAAAACTTGTTTCTCCTGGGCCGTGTTTCCCCTGATAATTCAAAGAGCGGATTTCGGTTTCACACGTTGATTTATTTAGTATTGTAGAGGGTGATTTCCATACTTGTCGAGCGTACATTTGCTTATTTGATCCATCATGATCGGAATTTTCTTTATTTGCAGGTGCTTGCCAAACTGCGTAGATTCTACGTCGAGCACAATCAAAAATTCTACGAGTTAGTCGGCGAAGACTTCGGTTGGCCAGAGAAATAATGTTTCTCTTCCAAAAGATTGAGGCACATCTAGTCAAAGAAAAAGGGAAACGTACGATTGCGTACTAAGGCTATTTAGCCCGCCTTGGTGATCATTAGCCAATTTCTGACAAGTGAAAGTAAAAATTTGCTAACTATTTTGTCCGTAAAGAGTGTCTTGACGATGTGAACGACACGCCATTAAAATTCAATTTAAATTTCACCTCAAAGATGAGAGAAAAAGAGAGTTCCTACTGATTGTCAGTTAAGTGAACGAATCAACCTTGAAAGTTTTTATATTAAAATTGAGATAAACCTATAAATTCAAAATTAACCAAAAACAGAAACTGGCGATCATCAAGGCACCGTTTTCAGTTACGTTGTCTACTGTGACGACCTAACGAAAACGTGGAAAAAACCATTTGCTGTGATAAATTTACATATCATTATCTAAAAGTCATTTTAAGGAGAATAATATTATTGATGTTGAAGACTTTTTTAAAGCTATCGTTAAATCAAAGAGATTCTAGTCCCTGCGACGAAAGGATTAATCGTCGACAAACGCGGGATTTTGTTTTGAAAAAATGTACTTAGTCTAAGGAAATGACACATATCATGATTTACTTAAAAACTCGAGAAAAATATAATCAATTTACTAAAATAATTAAACCAAAACATATCAAGAGACCGGCCATATAGATAGTCAATCTCAATGTGGGTGTAGGACCGTTCGAAACTTGTTCATAATCGTTTCTTCCACTGTTATATTGAACATTTTGGCTCCTATTAATTATAAGATGTGTGATTATAAGTTGTTTTAACTGCAGCCGGCAACGGGAACCCTGTAGTGCCGTAAAGTATCGAGTAAATAGTGCACAATTTATTTTTATTGAAGACGATGATTATATTGATTATTGGGGTTTTGGGGGGGTTTGTTGATTATTTTGAAATATTTATACCGTATGAAGGTACACGGGTGTATTCTGTTCCGAGTTTCAGCGGCCCTCATGCCTATAAGTAAACATATCATCATTCCGAGCATTTTGGATCACATTGATCTACTCACAGCCCCCCCCCCCTTTTCCTCCCTCAAAAAAAGATAAAAATCATTAGAGAATCAATTTAGTTAGAAAGATACAATATTTTTGTACTCCATATTGGAATGAATCGTCGATCTTCAGCAGTTGAGACAAACACCTGTTACCGTTACTACAAAGAATCCCTTCCAATGTGAAAAAGAAAAAAAAATCACGTGCTGAACTGTCATTTCCTATTTTGGAATGCATAAACAAATAACCTACTTAATTTCAGGCTTTTACTATTTTCGTTTTTGGTCGTGACTAATTCGGGCTGTGATTATCTTCAACTCGATGAAATTTGCGGGTACCTGTACCTATAAAAACTTACTTTCTGAATTATTCAAGACCACACATCTATAATCGTTGTCACCTCCCCCTCATTGTGCACAAATGTCAAGCAATACAATGGAATTACTTTGTCTTTCTAACCAGGTATTAGATGAATGGCGTGTAAGAGTGTTAGCATAAATGTGTCTCATTACGTAGTAATAACTGAAATAAATTAAAATTTGATAGAATGAGAGATCAGATTGCCTCTGATGGTAACTTTACTGAAGATGATATTTCATGAAATTTCTCTCAAATGCTCTGAGGTCATCAAAGCGTTTCACATAACTTAGGGGTGCTCATGCATTCAGCCAGCGCCCAGTCGATAATTTGAAACAAAATAAATTATTCAATGTAATTGCTCGAGAGTAAACAGACAGATACAGTTTTAGTTAGTTCCAACAAACGTACGTATTTTCTTGTGGTTACCTAATGCTTTTTACTTTTGCCCTTTCACACTATCAAGGAGTTTTGAGGTAGCCATCGTCCACAAAAGTACCAAAACACTCCTTCCCCAGGGGTGACCTTCCCTTTTCTGATTTGGTCTTGATCCTTGTTACCTTTCGTCGCGTTTTATTCGTTCAAACGAGATGATGGCATCTATTTTTGCCTTGGTGACCTGATAAAATCCTGATGCCAACTCAAGGGACCTGCATGACGTTCTCCTTGGTAATTAGAATACTCATTAAACACATTTTACCTCTCTCGTCCTAGTTGTGGACATTCCGTTTCACTGGTGGCACTAAATCTCACAGCTCCCATTTTCTGCAACTCAATATTCAGATTTTACCCATCTAACGCCCTCTCGGAGACGAAGTTCGCCTCTAAATAACAGATTTTAAAATCAGTTAGGAAGAACATCCTTCATAGAAACAACTACTGGAATAGAAATCAATAAAACCAAGTGGCTCATCAAGATTTATGCATACTTAAATAATTTCTCTCGGCGCCTTTGGTTAAAGAGAAACGCTCAGCACATTTCTTACAATGGGATCTGCAATCTATTGCGACGCCAGCAAAACGTATTCACGGGCAAGATCAGCTGCTTCCTCGCATCTCTTTTGGAGTGCTTTCACTTAGTTTGTCTATAGCGGCAAGGGGTCTGAATGAAACAGTTCTCCCTTGCGGGGCGCAGCTTGCTACAGAACCTAGAAAAATGGTAAATCTTGATGTTAGAGCGAGTTAAGAAATATATGCAAATTGAGCACGACTTCCACGAGGTCAGACAAAACACGCGGTCACTCAGACGGTGAACGATATTAAACGTAGGTTACTTACCGGTACATGGGCCGGACCAGACAGTCTCCTGGACTCTGGGTTCGAAGCTTGGCTTCAGCTACCGCTAGTGTTGGATTGGCCCAAACGATGACGGCTGAAGAGCCTTGGCGATCCTCGGGAACGTGGGAAGGTTTTTGAGAGGAACTGCACTGTAACACCAAGCCCAGGATACTCTGCCTGGCCGGCTCAAGTACCGGTAAGTAACCGCACTGAAGAACGGGTTCCTATAACATCATCTGACGAGTGTTACACATTATACACGAGTTGAGCGATCCAGGACCATTGACGTTCACATTTACGAGCCCCGGTGACACCTTTGAGTCTTGATTGAACCTGATCCCACATCTATCCAGATGTTCTACCACAATATAGTTATTAATGAAGAGATGTGCGGGCAGGGGTGGCTTTAGGCTCAGGCGACACAGGCAGGGGTCCATCTGTTGGGGGCCTCATCTACAGTAAGCCTGTAAGTAAATCTAATGCTAATGTGAAGATGCCATAAAAAAAACTCGTCCCGAGAAAGCGGGTAGGAAGGGAGCCAAGACTAGTGCATGAGTCAATGAGTGGATTTGCTGGCGTCACCTGGGGCCACCAAAATCCTAAAGCCACCCCTAGTGCGGGTGTGCGCCATGATGGAAGTCAGAATTCATTATGGACGCAGGTTCACTATTGACCATAGCCAACAAAAACGGACATTTTTTTTCTTGACTCCGGTCAATCAATTGAGGTAAAACAATCCGAAAATGACCAAACGTCATAAACAGGGAACCTCAACACTTCTTTCATCGTTTCTATCACCACAAACCCTCGTACAACTCCAAATAAGGTTATCAAGCAGGTTCTCATTGCGTTGCATCAGCATCATTCTTTCTTCCAACTGCAAGCCCACCTGAACCTCAATTAAAAAAGGCTAATGAAGGTTTGATTTATTTGTAAATCGCACTTCAATACAGAACGGGTGCATCCTCACCCGTTCGGATGCTCTCCTCTTTCCCTAACTAAGAAACATATTTTCATGCTATTTCAGTACAAAACAAAAATTATCTTTGGATCTAGGCCTAAACTAAACGCGCTCATTTCAGCGCATTTTTCTGACTCTACTATCTTGACTTCTCTTCATTAAAAAAGAAAAAATATTATTCCGTATGATTGGAAATGAATTTGAAAATCCAATTACGAACGTCGTAGTTTTTATAAATATAGATAGGAGTAAGGTAGATGTTGAGTTCGTAGATCTCTCCATTCTTCTTTTCATTTATGTACTTAGAATGATATAAAAGTCAACAAAATTGAAATAGAAGAACACCAATTTCGCTCCCAGTGTGTATGTACCTGTATAAACATCTGAACTGGAGAATTTGTTTTTCTCTCTCTTCTTCCTTCGCATAAATTCTCATAGTTACCTTTAACCTTCCACGAAAGTGATATTATTTTCGATCGCCCAGCTGTATCAAATGTCGGTCGAATTGAACAATAATAGCTCCACTGTAGCGCTTTATTCGTGAAGGTAACCGATTACCGATTTAATTATTGGCGAAAGTTGAATATGCAGAATATATTAATTTAAAATTCCCCAATTCAGGAATAGTAGCTAATATCAAAATATTTTTATTGTTGCGTTTGTTCATATTCTTGGGCAAGACGGTTCCAATGCTAAAGGTAAATTGAAACGAACAAGTGACTACATATTGATATTTTTGAAAAATTGTTTTAAATAAATTCATAAGCGAAATTGACAGGGTAAGAAGTTGATACATATCATAGGAATGCTTTGAGTAAAAATAGAGATTTAACACAAGTAAATGAAAGAGTGCAATGATCTAAATGGAATAACAACAAGAAAGGTAGATGAACTTGGCCGAAAAGTTCGATAGATGATCAATTGAATAGCTAATGGTTTTACATAGTTCAGTTTTTGTTGGATTCCAGTTTTTGAATGTTGCTATATATTTTGAAGTTGCTGTAATATTTAGATAATCTTTCGTTGGTTTGTTGTACTTAATTGATCTCAATTAGATGTAATTATTACTAACAAAAAATTCGGGTACCCATTGTTCAGGTGCTTGAGTAAAGTACGAAATAATAAAATTATACGTGTTTATTTAGCTTGTGGATTTCTTCGTCAATTCCTCTGAGACATAGAAGTGTTGGAATTGAGTGTTGACAGCGCTCAACAATCAGTTACACTTCGCTAGCGCAAAATTGTGATTCTTCTGGGGGCGCCACGGCGCACGGTGGAAGGAGAAACCTGGAAGCGCATGTACGAATTATGTTTAAGGTGTTCCCCTGGCCAGTCGTTGGAGGTCGTCAACATTGGCATAGATTCAGGGCTGCCACAAGCAGCAGCAAAAAGAAGGCAAAAGGTAAACACCTACTCAGAGAATACAAACATCTCAAAACTTTAATTTGGCTGTGATTTGAAGGATTCAATAACTTGACTTGCAAGTAACGGCTGCGGTGAGGAGGTGGCTTCAGCCCCCACACGATGTGACAAAGGGATATTTCCATGCGCCCGTGAAGAAGGGTGGCCTTGGTATCCTTCCAATTTACAGTACCAATCCTCCGCAAAAGTCGCCTCAAGTCCCTGGAGGCATCAACCGATGGGGTTGCTAATTTTATTGGCTCTATGCCATTTGTCCAGAAGCAGCTGGCAGGGTGTGAGAAGACAATGGCAGAGTGCAGCCCAAGGTTAAACGACTTTCTCACTGCAGCGCTCCATGCGTTGGTGTATGCAGCGGTAGAGGGTATCCAGGCAAGGGACTACAAGCACGTCACGCAGTGCTGGTGGGAGCACTTCCTTTTGGGTTTGGTGTGGTAGAGGTTGTACGCCAGATCATGGGAAACTTTGCAGGGCTTGTGGTGGCCAAACAGAGATTATGGCCCATGTTGTGCAGATCTGCCCCAGCACCCAGGGTGGTCGTGTTAAGCGCCACGATGTTGTGGTTAACATTCTGGCGGGGGCGCTTGGAGCATCAGGATGGACTGTCACAAAAGAGCGGCTTCACCAAGTGTCACCCGGGAATGCGTTTCTAGCTAGATATCGTTGCAACGAGACCAGATAGATCCGGGCTTGTGTTGGATGCACAGATTATCTGCTCAGCCTGACCTAGAGCGGGCACATCGAGCAAAGGTCGGTAAGCACTCACGAGCCGACCTTTGAAGCGCGATTGGGCAGTGACGCGTAGTGGAGGCGTCAAAGATCAGGGTTATGGCAGCCAATTTCTCCTGGAGAGGGTTCTTGCGCGGTGAGTGCGTCCATGAGCTTATGCAGCTAGGGATTTCACGTGGAACCCTAGGCGGAATCACAACTAGAGTTTTTATGGGCTCTTGGTTAAACTTCAGAGCCTTCATGCGTGGAACTGCATCATTCTCCCCATCCTCCCTTACCCCATCCTCTATTCCCTTCCCTCCCACGGTAGGCTAGCCGAGGTCCCCCCCCCCCCTCGTTGCATTTTGGTGCCTCCTCCCATTTTGGTTTCAGAATAGTGCAAAACTTAACATACAATCATTATAACCCCCAGTGTAAGTCCCTCTGTAAATAAAGTAGGAGAGTTTTAAAGGCTTACTTATATTTCTATAAGCATTACAAAAAAAAATCATGCCCAAGGTCAGAGTCCAATGTGTTTCTCACGCCAATGCAAGGAAGTGAGCCACAATTATAAGGAGAGCTCACCCCACGGGTTATGCTTCTCCCCCCCACTGCAAGCAGTGGGGATACAGTCTAAACAGACTGGAATGATTGTCCCTTCATTCAGCAGGGCTTGGATAGGGAGTAGTAAACAACTCCTCCCAAGTACCGACTTGCGGTAGTTCGTGCATTCTAGCTTGCACTACCACTTCAGCAGAGTGATTCCCGAGTGTTACATCCCAACTCCCAGAGCAGGCCTGTATTGGTACATCCTACACGGATGTATGCAGCACAGGACTACCCATTATAGGCACCTTCATTGCCTCAACCACGACCCCCGCGAATGGTCCATTATTTCGGACCGTAGTTTCCTACCTCAATTGGGGAGGCTGGCCGGTGAGGCTTTGCCGAAGCAGTGCCTCTGTGGCCAGGGGCTCCTCTCCACCCGCGGTACCAGTTTAGAAGTCAGTGCCCTAACGACCTTTACTTCCTTCAAGTGCTAACTGGTTAATAGCCCCGTACAGGGCTTTGTACCTTCCCTAACCGTTCATTAGGTACCAGAGGTTTCCCCTCTTCGCCCCAGTGGTCCAGATACTGTTCCACTCAGAGAGTACACATCATAGGGACGCGATCCTTAGGTAAGACTCAGCATTTGGTTGACACCCTGCCGACCAAAAAGAAGGGTGGTCAGTTGTTATGGCCCCCACGACGCATGTGGCAGGAGTCGGCTCCAATTGCGCTGCCTGAAGGTCCCCTGCTGGCGAAGCGTATCAGCCTGCTGTATCCCACCTCCATAGCCAGGATCTCGCTCCTCTGGATGTCGCTCAGCCCGCACAGGTCCCGTTCCCCCGCGAAGCTTGGGCAGTCCCAGATGATGTGGTCCGCAGGCTCACCACATGCACATGGAAGCTCTGGCGCAAGTTTGAACCTGCTTAACTGTCCCGCGAATTCACACAGTCTCCGATCGGCCCCAACATTTATTTGTATACGTTACATTGCGCTTAGATCAAAACGCTGCAAATTCTTTCGCCATTCTCAAATCATTTGGCTTGAGAGGATTAAAGAAGATGGAAGAGCCGATGTTCTATGTGTTAACAACATCCATTGCCTCCTATAAAACAACAGATCTGTCGAAACATCGACTTTTTTCCCGAAGTTTTGTTTGTCATTATCTATCAATAACTAACCTGACTGCACACAATTTTCACTGAAGAGTTGTCAATAAGGGGATTCGAAAAGAAAACATGTTCACATTTTTGTCGTACATGCTTTAGAACAGCAACAGCAGTGTTAAATCCGCAAATGTCCGTAGAGAATCTGTAGTCCGGGTGAAGTCGATGGCTAGTCAATGCTTTTGGCGGGAATGTGAATGATAAGACCGGCTTCCCGCACTCCTATCTCCCATCCTTTTTGCGTTATTTTTGTTTATCGTTTCACTTGGTGGTTTGTTTTGTATATTTATATACTTTGTGTTAAACTATTCGGTATGCGCACCAAAATTGATGATTCAGGTTATCAGTTATTATACTACAGTGAAGTACGTAACCCCTAGAGAAGAACAAGTGCGAGGAAATTGAATAGCTCGTTTGAAACAGATCAACGTACCCCTGTGATAATCATGTCAGTGGTTTCAAGAAATTCAGTCCATTCTTTTCTTGGAACAATTGATAGCTTGCGGCCAAGTGTACCCTTGACGGGTGAGTTGATGGTGATTAATGGTCTTTCACTGTTCATGTTTTGTGAAGATTGAACATTCTAGTTTTAATTGATGAGTGCTTTGTTGATGCTACGGGCCTCCACAATATTCATTGAGAGAGTTTGACTAAAATTATTTTGTTTAACGATCTTAGGCGACAGGAAGGCGAAACTGAATCGGATTTTATCCGTTGCTGTCAAACCTATTTGGGCGAATGGTCTTGATTCAGCCCGCTTGGATGTGCTCGTTGATATTTTCGTCTACAACGATCTCAGTACGTACCTTCTTATTGATGATTCTGTAGTTATTACAAACCGCTTCAAGGCTTTTTTTACAAAAGCTTTGGAGTAATCGCCTGTATTGTGTCTTGCCAAACTGGTAATTGAACGAATTTGTCTGCAGATGCAGTCTCGAGGAAACTCATTCATGACTGCCTGGTTCCTCAAGAGAAACTGTCACAAGAAACGTGGGACAAAATGGTACTTTGGACGACGAGCCATTGCATTTCCTCGCCAGAAGAGACTTTGCTCACTTTGCAATGGATGAAAGGTAGTAAAATTATATCAATCTATTGATAGATGCGACACCAGACCGACCCTCTAGTATAAGGAGGTTTTCTGGTCAGAATACCACCTCTACTTCTTAATGACATTCATCATTTTTTAGCATTTGAAGAATTATGTTCTCAGTCGACACTTGGTAGCACTAAGAAATATCCTTTGCCGGCTGCCTCCCTCCAATATGCAGCTGCACTCTCTAAAGTGGGGACTGATATATGCCATTTATTGATTGATCTACTAATCATACATTATTCCGTTTCCAGCCATGATTCCGATATGGGTTTGTCGCACGCTGCAATGTTCGACGGCTGCATACAACATAATCATAAAGATATTTAGCCTATCCTGCATTGGTAAGTTCAGGTGTATAGTCCTACGTGGTTAACAGGCCTTGTAGTCCAAAACGTAGCAGATAGACCGATTTTGGTTGTTTTATTCATCGAATAATTCAACCGGTTTTATCATGCAAAAAGTATGATCTCTTCGATCCGGCTTGAGTTGGGTCCTCCGAAACTTTTCAGACCAAATCGGACCAACATTTAGTAAAAGGGAAGCGGGGTAGGGTCATAATGTGCATTTCGATGAAACGGACTTTTCTGATATTTTCGATCGATCTAGGCCGTGTGGGGTACCATTAACAAGAAATTTTCCAATAAGACGTGTCCTGGAACAATTGGCGCCCACCGGAAGAGGTTATGGGTCAAAATGGGTATCCATCCACCCATTGCCAAAGAGTATCATTTTCAAATGTTGGGTGCTGAATAGATTGGAATAAGTACGGGATACTCCAAACTCACTGTCATCACCCATTGTCTCCATGTTCCTGGTCCGAGGAATAACCAACCTCTATGAAAGAATTTTTGCAGCGTTTTTATTCAATTTCTTCATACATTCATGCATTTTTTTTAAGGTTAGCAGCGTAAGCGAAATTCTTCATATGACCGCCGACCGTCAATTCATGACCAAATCTAACGTGAATTTCCTCGAAAGGAAGTATGAGGACAATCAGAACAAGTTCATCAGAAGGATTTTGTGGTAAGATTGGGAGGAATTTGCAGAATTTTGTTTCTGAAATGAATTTTTTTTTCTTCAATTTTATCTTCCTTTATACAGGGTGTTTAAGGTTATCAGCCTGCAAGGGGTCGATTCTACAACGCATTTGTAACGAAAAGTGCCTCCGGACTTACCATTCTAGAGGCGTCGTTTCCGAGTTATTTGTTCGTGTTTTCGACCTGACGTCTCTAAAACGGCCTTCATCATAATTTACGAGACAATCTCAAATCTGAGTGTACTGTTGGAAAGAGCGTCAAATTTTCCTTCTGATGGGTCTCTCAATGTTCTCAATAGTTGAGTAGTTAAATTAGGAAATGAATGAAAACGCGAAATTTTGTCAATATTCAGCCGGGTGAAGGAAACATTTTCTCAAGAAAAACTTACCCTAAACAACACATTTGACATTTTTAGCTCTCTGTAATATGTTTTTAGACAGAAATTAGATTCACTGGAACACAATATAAGAAACATTGAGACGAGCACCATAACGGCGGTTTCTTGTTGTCGGTTCCTATTTTTTAATAGTCATTAATACCATTATTACAAATCATCTTCTTCTTTTACTGCCTTGATACTTGAGAATGTCACAATTTAATTCAGCTTGTAAAATAGTTCAATAATCAACACTTACCTTTCAAGTTCGTGAAATTGGGTACTTACGAAAACCCACCATACTTACCTGTACCAAAACTTAAAAAAACACCATTTTGTAAAAACAATAATAATTTTTTCACATAAAACGTCATTTCCAACCTTAAATTATGTCACACACACAATTTGAATATACCGTTAGAATGCTAGTATTTCGGGCAAATTGTTCCACAAATGAACGCGTTTTTTTTTTTTTTTTTTTTTTTTTTTTTTTTTTCTCCAGTAGGTAGATGTTTTTTTTGCTCGGTTGAAAATGTTTCGCGTTTTCATTAATTTTGTAACATTAGGTTGGATTAGTGAATACCAGTAACCTACTATTGGAGACTTTGAGGAGCCCATCGAAGGGAAATTTTGACTCTTTTTCCAATGGTGTACTCAGATTTGAGAATATTTTGTCAAGTTAGAAAGTATGGCCATTTTACTGACGTCAGGTTGAAAACGCGAAAATAATATTAAATCTTGAATAACTCAGAAACAATGCCTTTAAAAAGAAAAGTCCTGGGGTCACTCTTTGTTGCAAATAGTTGCAGAATCGACCCCTTGAGAGCTGCTAACCTTAAACGTTCACACCCTGTATATTACCAAACGTTTTAAATGGAACTTTATATCTGGCTGTTCTTTCTCTGCTCCAAGAAGCCTGATCCAAGGCCTGGGGAACCAAGTACGAATAGATTTTGCAAAAGCCCAGTAGAAGAACACGGCGTTTTATTTTGACCTCTTATGCAGTCTCGAAAAACAGATAAATATGAAGTAGTTATTATTATTATTACGTCAAGCTCGTGTGAGTTCCTACAGAAATTCTATCTTTTCAGGGAGTACGCCCAGCATGTGCCACATCTGGTCAACAAAGCTTTCCACCTTAGAAAACCTTCGGTTTGGGATACTACCCGTCTTACCGATTTCGAAGAGGCTGTGAAGTCAAGAGGCAGTGTACGTGATTTTTCCTCTTCAGGCAATGTACTCAATCCTCGTATCCCGATAGAGTATGATGAAAATCCCGAGACAGAAGATTTCAAGAAAATAGGCGACGTGGGCAGGTTTGTTCTATCAAGAAAATTATAACATTTGATTAATCAAACTCATGGCGTTTGCTTACCAGGAAAAACGTTGCTCGCATTTCAGCATGATGGAGCTCGGTAGGTCGCTGAATACGCTCAAATTGCCCGTGAACGAGTTGTCCTTGCTGCAAAGTGAAGAAGGCATCATGTTCATCGTCGTCAACAAACCCAGTCTTAACTTCCTCCAGTCTCTTGGATCGGCGCTGTCCACTTCTCTCTCTGATACTCTAATAGAAGGAGTTTCGGGATTGCAAGAAACTTCTCACCTTCGGCTTACCACCTGTTACCAACTTCTTGACGAAGTTCCTCAAGCGTGGGACGGCAATTTCAAAAGCGAATACGTCTTCTCCCTTTTGCCGAGAATTTACTTCTACACGTTTGAAGGTGGGTTTGAACGCTCCTCAGATGCAA
>JADDOF010000084.1:19804-30877 GCA_019603395.1 Cyrtorhinus lividipennis | reverse complement strand
CGTACGAGGGTCGCTGTTGATGACAGTTAACCGTTTTTTCAAAAGCAATTCTCTTATCGCTCGTTTAGTGGGATTCAGAATTGGTTCTGGTCCAATGACTTTGGGTAATGAGGTGTGTGTTCACGTGTTGATTTACCCTGAGGTTATTCACAACAAAGCGAAACATTAGGAGAGGACCGTTTCAAACGAGAGTCGGGGACGATTTCCGAAGTTCCTAAAAGCAGACTGACGATAAAAAAAAGAAAGAAAGAGAGGAAACGCTCAGGTATGTATTTATGCCATTTGGAACGTGTCGTGAGGGACAGATCGCATCAGGCGATAACCCCAGACAAGAGAACTCACCCGCTGCGGCGTCACCCGAAGGCTTTTTCGGTTTTTGGCGCCCGAAGCCGCTCCTTGTCTGAAACTGTGGGTTTTCTCTTTCGAAGCTCGTAAGCGAGACGATGACGATGATGAGGTAGAAACGAGATTTCTAAACATGAAGAGATGAGTCTTTCGGCCTCCCGGAAGAAGTAGGGAACATGTGCTTTGCGCCCCTGGAGGCCCGCCCTCGTTGTATCCTGTCATGTCATCCAGCCTCGAGGGGCATACCTCGTAAACGGTTTTGCTGTCTACATAAGGCGACCATTTTTTGTTTTCTTCTATCTTTTCTCACTCGGAAAGTGATGAGGATCGCGGGAGTAGGTCGTTCGTCGTGTTCAAATTAGCGGTAGGTTATGCTACTTTCAAACAATCGTAGTCGTGAAGATGTGCGTTAAGAATTAAAAAGCAAAAATATAAAACAAAATTTAGTGGAAAATGATATCCCACACGCCATACATTCTGGCCTAGATCAAACCGTAGCGCAAATGGCTAGCGCGTTCGGCAGATATCGAAAGGTTGTTGGTTCGAGCCCACCCCGGGAGCGAATATTTTTGTTTTCTGATTTAGTTTTTTTTTTTTACCCATAAATTGAACGATAAATTGACCAATAACTTCTTCCAGTGGGTGCCAATCGTTCTGGGACCAATTTCATTGGATTCAGCGTCCAAAATTTAGTGGAAAATGATACCCCACTCGCCTAGATCGCCAAAAATCTCGAAAAATCCATTTTTCGAAAAACACATTTTGACCCCTACCCCGCCCAAATTTGGTCCGATCGGGCTGAAAAGTTTCGAGGACCATTCTAGGCCGGGAACAGACCCTGACCCAAATTTCAGATTTTTAGAAAATTTTCTACTACCGAAAACGGCGCGGACAATGGACGGCGGACGGACATTGAACTTTTTTAATCAGGACATCATGAAACGTCCAGAAAAAAATTTTGAGCCGAATCGGAGAGGTTGACCATTATCATGAAAACATAGGTTGATTATTCAAGGAATAACCAACCTAAAGCACAAATATAAAAAAATTTTGAGGATCAAGTGAGTTGTATCGACATTTGCTGACTCCACAAAGACAGATTATCGCGTGGTTTTCCTTGCCGTAGCTAATGGCATCGTTGAAGAATTTCTCTCATGAAAAAGAACTTGAAAAACTGATTTTTACCAATTTAGTAGTGGCTTTAAATATCTGATGGATTCAAACCCTCAAAAGTAGTATCATACCAGTCAACAAGCATTGTTTTAGAATGCTTGTGAAGTGAAAACACCGTAGCCTAGGTCTGCCATGCTAAGAAATCTAATCCGTAATCATGAGGCGAATTCAGGTTTCAAGAGATATTAGTACCTACAATTTGGAATTCTAACGAATAAAATAAATATTTAATTAGAAATATAAACGAATAAAATTAATATTTAAAGATAATTTAAATTAATTAAATTCTCTATGAATACAATTTTTCAAATTAATGTAAATACCATTGTTGAACCCTGTTTAAAGGTTAGGATAGATTGAACATTTTCTGTATGGATTGTACCCTTCTATCAGAACCTGCCAACAGAGAAACAGTAAAAAGCTATAAATAATATTTTGACAAAATGTTGTTCATGAAAAAAATGTTATGTTGACCACCTGAGGAAAAATGGAAAATATTAATGAAAGTGTCGGTAATCAGTCTTTTCAAGATTCTATTTCCCTCCATAACGACCGTAATAAATCAAATAGGTACAAGGGTTAGAAACTTTCTATCTAATCGGAAGGAATTTGACGACACACTGCAAACATTATTATGATTTGAAAGTAGTATCGTAATCACGAAGTTGAAAATGAACAGCGAAACTATAAACTAGAACACATTATAGGCGAAAGAGGGCGTTGCCAGCCGTTGCCATGGGTAGTTCACCTCAAAGACAACTGAGGTTGTGTATTTCCTAGAATGTAGGTAAATGAGTGTGGCCGTGGAAAAGAGAAGCAACGAAGCTAAAATAATATTAGGTGATGGTGGTTGGGTGGGGGTTGAAGGGGAATGTCGATTCAAGAGATCAAAAATGGGAAGTGTCTTGAACAGGACTGCTTTCAGGGTTCAATGGGGCATAGGATGAAAATGTAATATATGTAATTTTATTATGATTTGACCTTCCATAGTAAGATGTTTAAAGTGGTTTTTATTCAAGTCCACCTCCAGCATCTTCATAAGTAATAATTGTAGATGTATCATGTAAGATCTACTATGGTATATTTCTGGCTTTCCTTTCAAGGATAATCTTCTGATATAGGTTGAGAGAGGAACGGGCGGATATGAGGTCGGTGTTGAATAAATTATCCTCGCATTAGCGTCAATATTTTGTGTTTACCTACCTGAAACACCGGCAATCTGTCCCTTTAGTTGTTTTACGACTTCAGATCTTACCGATCAACGCATTGGCTGTGGTATTTCGTGAGAGGCAGCTGTGTTTTTGTGTTATTTGATGTATACAAGTGTTTTATCATTTGTCCGCCATCGGCGTGGCGGAGGGAAACAGTTGCCCTTGGAAGCCGTTTAGGTCTTCGGGCCACCCAGGGCCCCCACCAGGAAGCAAAAGTTTTTCGAATGGGGGAGTCAAAGTGAGGTTTCTCTTGCCTGGAACCTTCTCGAAAACCTTGCCTGTGCTCGGGGTGAGTTATCGGGGTTGTGGAACTGGAGAGTTCTCAGGGGCAAAGCCCCCTGGGGTTGTTCAGGTTGACTACGTGGGGTCAACCAGCTGAGGCTGAGCCGTCTCCTGGTGATGAGATACATGACTTGACTGCTCTTTTAGCGGTTCTCTCACCTGGCAATTTTGCGAGTATTGTTGGTTTTAGTTATTGGTTTATTTAATAATTTAATTCATGATCAAAACCTCTCCAATTAGCCAAAAAATTCAACATTTTGCGTTTGAAGTCTCTCAGATTCCGTAACTAAAATGTCCGGTCCACGCTGTTTGTGGCAGTAGGAATTCGTCTCTTTAATTTTTCTAAATTAATCTGAGAACACCAACGGCTCTATTTCGTCCTAAGAACTTTTCAGCCCGATTGCCAAAAAAAGAGGCAAGATATAGGTTAACATTTTGTATTTTAAGAGTCGTTTTTTGATAATTTTCGGCGTCTGGGGTACTATTTTCTGCCAAACGTTGGATGCTAAATGAAGTAAGATGAGTTTTGAACCGATTGCCGCACACTAGACCTATCAGTTTATAAAAAAAAATGAACAAAATTTTGCTCCACTTTTTCTCTCTTTTAACATAGGTAAGCACATACATGCTGGAAACCTTAAATATACTCTTTAGTTTCTTCCTCCCCTTCGCAGCCCTTGATCTAATCACCTGTGGACCCTAAACTGTCTTCCTTAGTTTGTGTTTTCCTTTGAGTTCCTCGGTCCCAGCTGGAAACGAACGCAGCACTTTCAGGTCCTTTCTGACGGAGCGTAACTTCTTATTACCACACGTGTCTTCACACAATTGACATATATCGTTGGTTTATTTTAATCTTTTCGTTGAGAGTAAACCGGCAGGAAGGAAGGGTAGGTCGAATATCTTCACCTCGTGTTATTCTAACCCTCCTACAACATAATTGCCTTTCGCTTAGGAACGAAAGCGTCTTTCCTGGCTCCCTACTCACTAACTTCCCAACTGGTAGGTCGAAAAAAGTGATCTTGAAAACACATCGTGGGAGTGAAAATATTAAACTAAACTGGTTGGTGCTTTTACGCATCACATTATGCATTTTTATTTTATTAAAATTATTTGCTGAGCGGAAACTGATGATTATTTCCGAAAACGATGTTTCTGTGCGATTTAATGTATTTTCACTTGTGAATCCCCTCAATGACAGATCTAAGGAAACTCGAGATTGTGCTACGAGATTATAGGTTAGAATACCCAGCCCGTTTTGGGGGATTGGGCCGAAATATGGCGTTAGTCACAATAAGGACTCACGTGGAGTCTGTTTATAAAATGTGGGATTTTTCAAAGCACATCAAAGGCCTTTTTACCTGGATTTTGAATCAAACCCCTTTGAAACGTACACAATGGAAGTGGAGAAAGAACATCTGTTTTTGGTCGATACGAAAACAAATTTATATAATTCCAATAAAAATATAAAAGTCAAAAGATTGCCGTTATATCAAGAGCAGAATAATTATTAATTTAGTCTAAAAGCTTACAAAAGGAATTATTTTGGGTCAAATGTGTTTCTGGTGTTGGGGTGAACCTAAGCTATTGAATTTCCAATGTGTAAAGGCGTTGCTAATCGTCCATCGAGGTCAAATCGTTCACAAACGACCGAATGAGATCCTGTATCGAAGGCCTCTTTGGAATTCGAATTTCAAACGTTCATCGTTGATTCTGTGGTTGGAAATGTAAATCCCATGAGCCTTCCACGTTGCTTCATAATTGATTTGCTGTTTTCCCTTTTCTTTTCGTACAGTTCGGTCTTTTGAAGTCTTCAAACGTTCTCGAGTGAACGATTTACCCCCTTTTTGTTTTTCGCGCTTCTTTCAAGGGCTCGCAGAAAAAAACCATGCAATGATTAAGTCTGACTACATTCCACCGGTTAGAAGCTCGCCCGTAGTGTTTACTGCTCTAAGCTGTAGTGACCCGCTCTGAGAACGACCTAAGCGGCCGGATTTATCGGTTTGTGTCGCCTTGGTGTCGAGCAAATACACTCGAAGAAAAATCCTACCCGTACATTAAGCAGAAGCCGTTGCTCAATCTCAAGGATTTCGCAGTTTGAAGTAAATTGCCTCGACTTTTTAGAGACCATTTACTGAACCCGTCCTGGAAATATATATTAGTCCGAGGTGGAGTTTGTTTCGTGCCTGCTTTTGTGACAGTTGTTGGTAAAAAACTCTACAGATTGGCTTTTTTCCTTGGACAAAGTTTGATGAAATTAACCGTCCAACGTTTTGTTCGTAGGATACTAGATCAGCATCGCGTTAAAAAACTGAGTAACTAGCCATGATTACAAATAAAGTTGGCTGAGTACCGGTAAGGTAAAAAAGAAAGTCCTATTTAATGTTTTTGCGCTTCTCGTTTCTTACAGCCTTTATGGGGGTAATGTTGATAATTCCCTAGTTATTATTATTTATGTAGTCTAGTAATAGTATTTATAATTACAATGTACGCTATTGTGGCATTACTCCTATAAGAACAGTAAATCAAATGTAGATAGATTGTTTCTCAGCAGCTGTGGGAATTGTCATAAAATTATTGCGTAGTTATTATATTATACCCCTTTTATTTGAGGTGAGATTGGTAAAAACTGGGCATTGTTTTTTCCGAGCAGTTTTTATTTGCAGAATCAGGAGTTAAAATTGTGTGATTCTATTTTCGGGAATGACTCAATCTAAGTATTTGAGTTCAATTCTTTGAATGAACAAATGATTATAGTTTATATTCATTTATTTTTCTAATCAGTTTTTAAACAAATTTATAAATAAATAAATAAAATTTATTTTAAAGGGACTTTTTTTCTCATTTTAAATTTATATTTATTCATTTTTTCGCCCATAGAAAAATAAAATGGGTTACAGATTAGAATTCTAATGAATATGAAGTGCGTGTTCCGTAAGAGTCCAAATTTGTCACCCTATAACGAAGCATTTTGAATGCGTAGTCAGTGTGTCTGCCCCTGTAGAACCCTTTCGTATCTTTTTGAAAGTAAAACGAAAACTGTAGTTTTTGTTATGGGACGAGGAGCAGATAGGAAAGGAAGTACCAATATAAGGCTCACACAACGGAACCGCTCTTGGATCGAAATAGACTTGAGTCTTCTTTCTTCACCAGTTGATAAAACCGCTTTCGCTCGTGTTGGTAAGATTATGATTACTGCTGTCGAAGCGGTTTAATGTAGATGTCACGTCTGTTGAATTGAATGAAGCGTGATTTATCAATTTACGTAATTATTTTTTCTTCACCTCATATTGAATTGAGTGAGCAATCGCGTTGTCGTCTTCCTCTCTACCCTCACATTGATGCCTTGCAACCGCCTAAAAAAGTGGTTTTTGGCTTCATCCTGAAACAGTCGGGTCCAATTAGCTCTCCAAAAAGTGGGGGAGAACCGCTTAGTGTTAAAAATGAAATAATTGTTATGTAAAATCCAAATTGAACACTATTTTTTAATGAGAAAAAACATCCCTACATTAATCGGTGATAAACATAGATTGTCTCTTGGAGTTACTGATTTGTACAGGGGTAACTTTGATCCATGTTGACTGTTCATTCTGCTGTACATTTTAACATGTTTCCCGGCTTGAGGAATATACTGAAGGATGGTCCTTACATGATCGTATGAGGAAGCTTGTGAAATCCAAGTATTGATGTTGACGGGTAAAAGTATCTGGTACTGCTTAAGGAACACCAAATAGGCCGATAATATGTTGGGAGACAGCCCTGTAGGTCATGTGTCTTGAGAGATACCGCCGGTTAGGGCTTGTATTGCTGCCTCGTATCAAAGTGAAGAGGATCTAGTTTGCCCACGCTTGAGTCCACGTCATTGCAGATATTCTCTTGTGTTGACACTCTTCGAATACACAAGCTGTAAATACTACGTGGGTTTGGTAAGATGGGAGCTAACAGGTCTGCGGACGTCATTGTGGTCTATTATCCTTCGTACGATTCCCTTGTACTCTAAATGACACATGTCCTGCATATCCGTCTGCATTACTAAGCCACAGAAATGCCGAAAAATTCTGAAATTGTGTGTAATGACTACACATAGGCCCATTTTCGGGCCGATTTCTTTTAATGATCGTTATTGTTGAATCGATCAGATGCGCTAGGAAGGTTAGCGAACATCAGCGGGAATGGTTAGGACTAAATTGGTCCATTCAGAATGAGATATCTGGGTTATCATTTCCACCTAGCGAAATCGCAGATGCAGTACTGATTAGTTAGGTCCCGACCCGATTGTGACACATTCATTGATGTACTCGTACTAGCGGTGACATTGCCGAAATAGAATGAAAAAAAATAGTTTTCCCTTCTAGAATTCACGTTCCCATTTGTTTAGATTCCATAACCGAAATGTCCGTGTTTTGAAAATACTTTTGGAGAATTCGGGGGTGTGGGTATAATTTTTCACCATTTTTGGAAGCTGAGGTGTTTCAAATAGGTCCTCGAGCGATATCTTTTACCATAGGCAAATTATGGGTGAACATTTTGGATATAGATACCATTTTTGGAGAAATGTTTGTCCGCTCTCTTCTAAATAGGTATTTCGGTGCTCTCAGCTAAGCCTCGATGAGACTTTTTCTAACTCAAGCGAGAACTACCTTGAATGAACCATAGTGGAATAATTTGCAGAGTTTTTGTCAAGAGTTTCTAAAAGTGGAGAACAGCATGAAAAAGGTGGAATCTTTGCTACGTGATGTTCGAGACGTGGCGTTCAACCTGTGTCGATGGCAGAAATGGCTTTGACGATACCCTCTCAGCGGTGCTCCAGAACGCCTCTACGCATCTCCGAGCCCGAAAATGATGGGACGAATCGAGCGCGGACTCGGAAAAACAACAGTGTGTCCGAATAACACAAAGCGTGAGAAAACACGAGGCTATCGAGACGTGTCCTGAGGCTAAAGAGGCTGAGAAAAAGGACGACTGGCACTTTTAGGCTGTGCCAGCTCGGAACAGACGAGTAGCGAAGGAGGCCTATCCCGTATAACAAGGAGCAATCACCAAATTAACTCGGCACCAGGGGGACCCCCAGAAGATGATGGGAAGGAGGTACCCCATTTGGGGCACTCGACGACAGTTAATAATTGATTACATTTACTCGAGGCTCAACTCTAACGAGCTACCTTCATATGGAAAGACGCACAGAGCAGAGACGACATAGAACCGTGGATCGCTTGTAGGGGGGGGGGGGGTCTTCCACAGAGTATTAGCATTTATTCTGTAACAAGGAGCTTGGTAAGGGTGGTTCCGCGAACCCTTTTCAAACGATTTCGTACCGTTCGTTTTTGATCCTTTTCGCATGAATAAATCCGGTCGTTAGGGCAGTAAAACAATCACGCACGGCGGCACACTCAATTAGTGAGACGAGAATCCAATTGCGGCGCGACCACTTTGGAGAGTCGGTACCGCGAGTTCATATCTGCCGCTTCCTCTTCGAAATAACGATCTTTAATTACATATTCATATCCTGACACTCCTGTCGACTTGGAATTCCGACTAGGCGATTACCGTTTCACCTTCTGGCGACAACATCGAAAACATGAGTTGAGAAGCTTTTATAAGCAGTTTGATGCGCTTTCAAACATAAATAAATCAAGTTTCCGATTTTCCATGAGCTTCACCTAAAATTTTCTGACCACTTTGAAAGCGTAGTCGAGGGCCAAACCAAGGAAATCTGTGTACGAAAATTATTCGACGAATGGCGTAAGGAAACCATCAAATTGTACGCCCTCATAGGAGAAATAGGATCTCACATTTCACGAGATTTTGAACAGCGGTAAACAAGGATCATTATTATAGTGCAGGGCTGGACAGCGTGTCTGTAAAGATTTTCTCCTCTTACCGCTCAAATAGGCAGCACTATGCCCTTCATAAATGGAACCGAATAAACTATGGAGTTCCTCAAGGGTCAGTGCTCGGTCCTGTATTGTTCAGGTACATATAAATGACTTATTTTTGGAGAAAAAACTCAGTGACCTCGTTGCTTTATTTGCTGATGATGTGGCTGTAATCACAAAAAGGCACACCTGAGTGCAAAAGGAGCTGGGAAATGTGACCAGATGGTTTAGGGAACTCATTATCTGGAGACTTTTCAGAAACAGGAAGCTGCTAAGACAACAAGAACTAACATGTCGAGCAAGTTGGTGATTTTTGTTGGGTAGGCCGTATTTGAGTGTCCCTATGTCGATTAGAGTCTATGGCAATGTATTGATATTAAGAAAAGAACAGTGGACTGCTGATAAAAGTTGGAGGTTTTGGTAGGAATAGTATTATCAATCGAATATTTAATTCAAAAGATAAATGCGGTTTAGAGTTCATACATTTAATGAATGTGCAACGTACTAATATAATAGAACAGTAGGTAGCATAAATAGGTATGGAACACGTTAGCGTAGTGTAGTAAAGTAAATAAACGCTAATCAATTTTATGTATTATTTTGCATTATTTATGCATGACATAATTAAAATTATCAATTGAATTGAATTGATTCTCTTTGGGATCAAATTCTTGCTTTCATGCTCTCGCTCATTGAGGTTTAATTATTTAATTATTTAGCTTGTTATTTTGTAAAATTGTACTTCATCAGTTAATTTCTTCTGTGCATTAGTGAAGAATATCAATTGATAATGGATAGGGGGAGTTTGAGAATTGTCTCGAGAAAAATACCCCAGTAACAAATTAGTTCGAATTGTAGTGGATATACTGAAGATCAACCGACTTTGGAAACATAAACGTAGCGGAAAATTCATAAGCTTGGAAAGACTTGACGCATTAGTTTGAGTGAGACCACGTGAAAACAATACTCCGGACGAAATTGTTGAAAGAAAAGAACGAATTCATCGAAAAACGCCGATGATTACAAAGGAAAACCAGTGGTAGTGATCTGGGGAGACCTTTTGATGGCTTCTTTGGTCCACTCGAGTGAGGTCGGCCGATCCTGTGATCACATCATGCATACTCGTATACGTTGGAAAAAAGGGCGTTTTCACTCCCTGATCCCTCGTCTTGCATTCTATTACGCGAATTCTCTCCCCCTTTTTCGGATGATTTGTTCCACAAAGTCGTGTTTTTCTTTATAATCTTTCCGTTTTTACCTCGCTCCTGCTCGAAATGGGCGTATTTTCGTTGAACAAATCGATATTGAAGGGATTTGTTTGAAATCCTCGCTGTTTCGTGATAGAGCCGGGTCGATGGCTTTATAGGATGATAATAAATCCTCAAGGTATCCCATTGTTCCAACGGTTGTGGCGATATTCGCTGATACAAACGTGTATTCATATGAAAATGGTTATGGTATGAAATTCTTGACGGAATGTATGAAACGAGGCCATCCCAATATGTGTTGTTCGTGAAAGTTGTTCAAATTCAAATCTAACTTGAAGGAGGACAGGAGATAATATTACCTTTGTTCCTGAACAAACGTAATTCCTTATGCGGCAGTCGCACACTCAAGTTTCGCCCATACGGGACTCGAACATGAGCCGTGAATGGACGGAATCAATCGCTATAAAACAGTATGAAGTTATTTGGTGAAGAAGGAAGATCCTTTGATCTATTTCAAACCTTCCTAAACACCAGCGCTTTTAGGAAGTTGGCGTCAGTTTACAAGCTGCCAGGCCCTTTCGCCTCTTCAAGGGAGCAAATAGCTTCGCATCGTACGATCCTGTTTTCGTTAAATCGTCGTTTACACGGCTTTTATCTCCGAGGTTTAGGTTCGGTTTATGGTTGACATTTATCGTTTTTGTCATAGCTATGTTCGACAGAGAAGAAAAGTGTTTGAGAAAACAAAAATGCCCCGACTATACCCGTTTTCCGGCTGAGTTCAAAAGTATTTCATCTTTAGGTTCCAGGCCCGAGGCAGTTTTCTTGGAGATAAACATCTCTCGAAATAGCCACTTCGAGCAATCAAAGTGCCATCTGCTTTACTAGATTTGTTCCGATTACGAGCAACTCACCTCTATTATTATTTATATTCGAGAAGAATAGTCCGTAGTCCGGACTGAAAGTATCTGCACTAGCAGTTAA
>JADDOF010000084.1:0-19779 GCA_019603395.1 Cyrtorhinus lividipennis | reverse complement strand
ATGCGTTGGGTCCCGCCAGCAGCGAGCAGAAGTCTCTATCATGCGTTCATGCACAGCTCTTCTTATGGCTTCAGTGCGAACAACATTTGCAGGTAAACTTGCAGAGAAAATGCAACCGCGGCGCAGATTCTTTTTCTTAATTCAAGTTTGGCAGGTTGAGGAAGGGCGTCTGTCAATAGTACTGTTGTCCCGTTGATGCAGTAAGAAAATGTATGAAGTACACACGGATATCTGCGACAAAAAACGATAAGAATTTACGCCGAAAGTGTCCTGAAAGCATTCGCCTCATCATCGTCCGAGCAATCGCATCTTATTTCGAACTGTAACTCGTTACAAGCTCTTGCTCCCTCACCCGGGAAATCTTAAACGAGAAAGAGAAAGTCGAAAGGGAGAACGGTCTTAGTGCATCGCACGATCCTCGAGATGCTCCTCTCATCCTTGCAACGGTTTTTGCAAATGTCTCACGAACTCAGATGAAGAGCCAGGTCCTGGGAAATGCTCGCGGAAGCTCGACGGCTTGTGAAGAATTTATTGCCGAGCCATTTCGTGGGAAATGCGGCGCAGGCGTCGTGAGCCACAGCCTTGTTGTCTGGTTCATTGAAACAATAAAATAATTATATTATCTAGTTTGATCGAACGAGGGAGTTTGTTATAATCGATTATCCACAAGTCGCAATTACATACAAGTCCGAGTTACGGCTCAGCACGACGTTTTTCAATCTTATTTGCCATATAGTCAATAAACTATTGACGAGACCGGAAAAACCCTTAAACAACATTTGTAGAGGATTGATTTTCGAGTCAAATGTGACTCAAAAAGTCTCTAGTCCAAAATTTGAATTTGTGGCACCTCTTTAGAGTTCAGTTTTAGAGTTTAGATGGACGAGTTATGGCTCAAAACGACGTTTTTCAACCTTATTTGCCATATGGTCAATAAATCATTGACGTGACCAAAAAAACCCTTGAACATCATCTGTAGAGGGTTGATGTCTGCGTCGAATGCGACTCAAAAAGTCTCTCTAGCTCAAAATTTGAATTTGTGGCACTTCTTTAGAGTTCAGTGTCAGAGTTTAGAGGTACGAGTTACGGCTCAATACGACTTTTTTCAACTGTATTTGCCATATGGTCAATAAACTATTGACGAGACCGGAAAAACCCCTAAATATAATTTGTAGAGGATTGATTTTCGCCTCAAATGTGACTAAAAAAATCGCTCAATCCCAAAATTTGAATTTGTGGCACTTCTTCAGAGTTCAGTTTCAGAGTTTTGAGGAACAAGTTATGGCTCAAAACGACGTTTTTCAACCTTATTTACGTTATGGTCAGTAAACCATTGACGTGATCGCAAAAAACCCTCAGACAACATTTGTAGAGGATTGATTTTCACGTCGAATGCGACTCAAAAAGTCACTCTAGTCCAAAATTTGAATTAGTGGTACTTCTTCAGAGTTCAGTTTCAGAGTTTTGAGGAACAAGTTACGGCTCAAAACGACGTTTTTCAACCTTATTTTTTGTCAAATGGTCAATAAACCATTGACGTTACCAAAAAAACCCTTGAATATAATTTGTAGAGGATTGATTTTCGCCTCAAATGTGACTAAAAAAGTTGCTCTAGCTCAAAATCTGAATTTGTGGCCCTTCTTTAGAGTTCAGTTCCAGAGGAACGAGTTATGGCTCAAAACGATGTTTCCCAATCTTATTTGTCAAAAATGGTCGATAAACTATTGACGAGACCGGAAAACCCCTTAAACAACATTTGTAGAGGATTGATTTTCGAGTCAAATGTGACTCAAAAAGTCACTCTAACCCAAAATTTGAATTAGTGGCACCTCTTTAAAGTTCAGTTTTAGAATTTAGATGGACGAGTTATGGCTCAAAACGACGTTTTTCAACCTTATTTGTCAAATGGTCAATAAACCATTGACGTTACCAAAAAAATCCTTAAATAAAATCTGTAGAGGATTGATTTTCGCCTCAAATGTGACTAAAAAAGTCGCTCTATCCCAAAATTTGAATTTGTGGCACCTCTTTAAAGTTCAGTTTTAAAGTTTAGATGGACGAGTTATGGCTCAAAACGATGTTTTTCAACGTTATTTGTCAAATGGTCAATGAACCATTGCCGTTACCAAAAAAACCCTTAAATATAATTTGTAGATGATTGATTTTCGCCTCAAATGTGACTAAAAAAGTCGCTCTAGCTCAAAATTTGAAGTTGTGGCACTTTTTCAGAGTTCAGTTTCAGAGTTTTGAGGAACAAGTTACGGCTGAAAACAACGTTTTTTAACCTTATTTGTCAAATAGTCAATAAACCATTGACGTGACCAAAAAAACCTTCTAAGATCATCTGCAGAGGGTTGATGTCTGCGTCGAATTCGACTCAAAAAGTCTCTCTATCCCAAAATTTGAATTTGTGGCACCTCTTTAAAGTTCAGTTTTAGAGTTTAGAGGATAGAGTTACGGCTCAAAACGACGTTTTTCCACCTTATTTGCCAAATGGTCAATAAACTATTGACGTTACCGGAAAAACCCATGAACAACATTTGTAGAGGATTGATTTTTGAGTCGAATAAGATCCATTTCAGCTCGATTGGTTCAAAATTAAATTTTAGGCGATTTTTCAAAGTTGAAAAGAAAGATAAAAGGGAACCGCGTTATTATAAAACCGTTTCAATCTTACCCACATTTGGTTCCGTTATGTTTTAAAATCAACAGAAAATGAGTAAAAAAAAAAAAAAAAAAAAAAAAAAAAAAAAAACCGTGTGAACGAGCACAGACGACTGAAAAATGCCTCTTCAGGAAGATCAAACAATAGAATGCTCGGACGAGTCGGAATTGACGCAACAATTAGACGAGTGTTGAGAAAAACTGGACAGTTTTCCTCGAATGTGACATTTTACCGACCCCTTGTTGTCATTTCGTCATTTTCACGGAGTTTGTAAGTTGTTTTTCAGTTTTTTTATGACAATGACGTTGATTTTGAGGGTTCAATGGAGCCTCCGATTGACGGAAGAGGTCGTATTCATGCGAGGGTATTCTCATTTTGTTCCAATTTGTGGCCCAAAATCACCCTTGAAAAGAAAAAGGAACTTTATTGCCGTCCGGACATATTAGGGCGTCCGCGTAGGAGAACAAATCCCCTCAAGATTGGCGATATCGATGATAAAGTGACCTCGAGGAAATCGTTACTCAACTAAAGTTGCGATTTAAATCAGAAAAGAAAGCGTAGGTTGTAAAGAGACCTTGCTCGGTCATGTTCATTTTCGTACGACAATCTCTTATTCGTATCACTACTCGATGTAATATTCATCCTAATGCGATTGAAACGAGCTCTTCGGACGAGAGTGATTTGTTTATAATGGGTATTGTCTCGCTAAGTGAGTTTTTAAATCTTAGTACGATAATACGTCGCGTCATTTGACGAGTTAAAAATCATTTCACACGTCATAATCAGCAATTATTAGTCGATTTGAGGTTAAAATGGCGCTGAGCTCTAAACGACATTCGCGCTCCTACCGAGACATTGAAGTACTTTGCTGCTCCGCTCATCACTGACCATTCGCTAATCTGAGTTTAACCTGATGACATCACCAGGATACGAATCCTACCCAAAATCATACGCTGCCACAGTTTTGGTTGGTTATTCCTTGAATGATCAACCTATGTTTTCATGCAAAAGCCCTGATTCAGTCCAAAAAAAAAATTTCTGGACGTTTTGAAGTGTCTAGATCAATTTAGTAGTAGTAGTAGTAGTAGTTTTCAAAAAATCTAAAATATTTGAAAAAATCCTGAAAATTTCCAGCCCAATTGGGTCAAATTGGGGGAGTGGCCAAAATGTGTATTTTGAAAAATGAATAACGAGATTTTTGGCAATCTAGGCGTGCAGGATATCATTTTCCACTAAATTTTGGACGCTGAATCCAATAAGACGGGGTTTGGAACGATTGGCACCACTGGAAGAGGTTATGGGTCAAGATGGGTATATGGGTCTGATTTGATACTACTAGACAATCAATAAAGGTGATTGAGTAGTATTTTTGGCTACAATCGCAGTACTGTTTCTTGATTGCCAATTGATTGATTCACCAAGCCTGTGTTTCTGTGTGTCTCCATGTCTTCTCAATGATGGTTCAACTGTGTGTAGTGTTCAGTGATAGTCCATTCTCCAATACAGTCCAAATATCCTCCGATAGTCCAAATCCAGATGAATTTGGCTTTTTGGGGTTCTGTGCCCTGATGAGCAAGGATCTGTCAATTCATTCTGCAGGAGATCAAATGATTTCTGCTGCACCAAACTAGGACGATCATCTTTAGGAGGCTAGGGCACCCGCAGTGTTCTGTTCTACGCGGACAAAATGAACTGCTTTCCAGGAAGGGTAACCCCATAATCTGATATCTACCTCAGAGGCAACCCCTAAACCTACTGTATATTCAGGTAGGAATCCTGCGACTTGTCAAATGTCCCAGCATCAACCCAATGACCGGATATCTATCCAGACATCATTCCTGTGACCTGCTATCTATCCAAGCAGCAACCCTATGACTTGCTATTTATCCCAGCAGCGGCACCACAACCTGCTATCTATCCCAGCATCGACCCTGTGACCTGCATTCTATCCCAAAGGCAATCCATAAACCTGCTATCTGTTCAGGCAGCGATCCTGTGACTATCCCAGCATGACCTGACATAATTCCTGTAACCTGCTGTGTATCATAGAAACAACCCAACAACCTGTTATCAATTCCAGTATCAACCCTTGGATTTGCACTCTATCCCAGAAGCCTGCTAAATGTCCCAGCATCAGCAATTCACTGCACAGTTTGTGTGCTTGCTCCAGATTTTCTTGATGCTATCAAAGCTGGTAGTTATGATCAATGGTTGTGTCAGAAGGTTTTGTATCATTAGCTGCTTCTCTCAATCATAATCTTGATCTTTATTTAATGAAGTTGTTGTGTTCACTACTTCTTCTTCAAGAATTGTTGTTGTTGTTGGGTGAATTATTCCTTACTTAGTAGTTTAGTTCAGCATCAAAAATCCTGTATTCTCCTGTCAGAAATTGATGGAAATTGAACTTTTGTTTACGACTGCAGGCAGCAAGTGTTGACTTTTCAAATCCAAAAAGTAGAATTTGGGCGCATTATGTTGTATTTGACAGAGAACCAGTTCTACCTATTCTTCAAAACATATATTGAGGACTTGTAAGCCCCCAGGCTTGCTGCCTCCAGAAGGCCAGAAGGGAGAGAGCATGCGCCAAATGCGCGCGCAGCTCCTGCCTGGACGTTGCATTTAGAGAGGCCCAGCACTCTCTCGGTCCAAAGGCGTCCAACCAGGTGGTCGTGGTCGAGGCGCCCCTTGGGGCCGAGGCGCCCAACATGTTGGAGTTATATATTTCTGTAATCCTGTCGTGCAAGTGCGATTCACTCAGTCCATCCTGGCTTCGTCCTGTGCTCGCTCTGAAGTGAACTCTGCGACCGTGCTGAAGTCGACCGAAGCTGTAATATTGTGTTTCCCCATGAGATAAAGGACTCAAGTTAATAAGCCTCGCTGTGTACCTGCGGGACAGCGAGCCCCCTCCTGTTTTTCCTTCGACGTCAACGCCGTTTTTGTCAGCCGGTATTGTTGCACTTGTTCATTAAATTGTAATTCCTGTATATCATAATTTCATGTCACTTGCATTAATTGTATTTTATGCTCCACATGTTGTCTAATTTACTTTGTCTTGTACCAATTCTAGCCCAGGTTGAGGCATATTTTCCTTTGCAACGAGTCCTTGTTTTTAATTATAATTCGTTTTGTTTCAATGTAATTTGTGTGTCATCCTTGGTATCCCTAGTTGCTCAGTCGTAAGTCTTGGACTTACATCCTGTATCCTCTCGCTAGGTTGCTTCCAAATTCTCCGAAGAAACCCGAATTAAATCATAGTAAATTCATAACAGATTTTAATTCGAGAGAGGCTTACAGACTATATTTGTCTGAGTTGATACTACTAGTTGATCAATAGAGGTGATTGAGTAGCATTTGGCATTTGGCTGTTTGTGGTACCACGTCTGCCTCTATTTCTGTGCATCTCCATGTCTTCTCAATGATGGTTCACTGTGAGTGTGTGCAGTGTTTGATGATAGTCCATTTAGCGAGTCACTGCACAGTTTTTGGGTTCCTCTCGTGATTTGAGTTAAAAAGTTATTTTGGAACGTTTTATGTTGTTTGTTTTTGTTTCACTCCATTGTCTTCTTGAAACTGATTGTGTCAACATGTTTTGTTCTTATTTCATTTGCTGCTCTTCACTTCCAAAATGGTCTTTGTTGTGTCAATCATCCCTTAATGAGTCAAATTTTTCGTCTTATTTTGTACAGAAATGTGAGATTATCAAGTTGGGCAACATCATCCCTGCTTCCAAACCTGGTGGCAGGTATGACAACAAGATTCAAACCATTGAGCAAAAAAAATAACTTGCTGAGAACTGATTTACTTATTCGCCATGGGCTAAACATTATCTACATAGGCAAATCGGACATTGAAAAAACTGCCACCAGTATGACCGCAACAGCTGTTGAAAAATTCAAAATCAGATTTTTTTTTTTTTTTTTTTTTTTTGTAAAACAATCAACACTGGTCAAAATGGGTTTTTCAAATTTTTTTTCGATATTTTCAGAAAACAAGGCATGTGGGGTATCATTTTTGACTAAAATTCGGACGCTGAATCCAATGAAAAAGGGATGAAAAAGGGGAGAAGTTATGGGTCAAAATGGGTATCTATCTACCCATTTCGAAAATGAGGTTTCGTGATTTCTGGTACCTAGGCGTGTGGGGTATCATTTTCCACTAAATTTTGGATGCTGAATCCAATGACATGGGTCCCAGGACGATTAGTGGCCACTGGAAGAGGTTATGGGTCAAAATGGGTATCCGTCTACCCATATCAAAAGTGGGTTTCCATGATTTCTGGCACCTAGGCATGTGGGGTATCATTTTCCAATAAATTTTGGACGCTGAATCCAATAAGATGGGTCCCAGACGGATTGGAGCCCACCGGAAGAGATTATGGGTCATAATGGGTATCTATCTACCTATTATGAAAGTGCGTTTTTGAGATTTCTGGTAACTAGACGTGTGGGGTATCATTTTCCACTAAATTTTGGGCGCTGAATCCAATGATATGGGCCCCAGGACGATTAGTGGCCACCGGTAGATTTTATGGGTCAAAATTGGACACTGAATCCAATGAGACGGGTCCCGGAACGATTGGCACCCATTTGGAGAGGTTATGGGTTAAAAGAGTATCTATCTACCCATTTCAATAGTGAGGTTTCGTGATTTCTGGTACCTAGGCGTGTGGGGTGTCATTTTCAACTCATTTTTGGACGCAGAATCGATTGAAATGAGTCTCCATGCGCCAGGTCTGAGGAATAACCAACCCGTGAGAAGGAATATGCAGCGTTTTTTGTGTATTAAAGGGATTTTTTCCTGGAGGATTGATAAATTAAAAATCCTTTTGAATGAACTCAAACAACGTCAAAAGACGGGGTTTTCACGTTTTTCTATTTCAAACCCGAAAAATCTCTTTAATCTACTCAAGACGTGACTGATGAAGTCTTTATTGACATTGTTGAACAAAAACTCTTTCAAGGTGTTTATTTATTCAGGTTCATTCATCTGGGGAGTCCGAGGCTGAATGGCTCGATGAGATAAGACTCGGGTGATAGACGATTGTTAATTGTCGCCGAAAGAATAAAACTCGAAACAGTTAGGCCTCTCACTGTGCTCCCTTTCAAAGGAGTCAGAAGTGGGATGCGGCTTTTAAAAGCGTCAAACCGGTTTTCCGGACCTCCTGATCCGCCTCCGATCGAGTCTAATGTTTAAGTGCCGACTCGAAGGACCAACCCAAACTGTATAGTTCAACGAACTTTTCAACTTGGAAAAGTAAAAATGGTGGTGGTAGTCTCATTAAAACAGAGCGTCCCTTCCCCAATTGAGACATTTCTAGGATGTAATGCGGAATAAAGTAGAATTAAAACTTATACAAGTGACGAGGTGTCTGTAAATTCACAAAATACGTAGTCTAGAATCGTTTTGATGAAACATTTTGATGCTAAATAATATGTTCATTGCAATGAGTTGACGTGGATAAGAGTTACATTTAGTGAAATTGTCAAATGGCAACACTGAATCAGAACAATCTGCATTGTACTAACGTTAAGAAATCCTGAAACCAGCAGCAGGGAGGCTCATTTGAATCGATTCAGTGCCCAAAATTTAGTGGAAAATGATACCCCACATGCCTAGGAACAAGAAATTTCAAAAACCCACATTCAAAATGTGTGCCTAGATACCCATTTTGACCCATAACCTCTTCGGGTGGCCACCAATCGTCCTGGGACCCATATCATTGGATTCAGCATCCAAAATTTAGTGGAAAATGATACCCCACACGCCTAGGTGCCAGAAATCATGAGAACCCACTTTTGATATGGGTAGACAGATACCCATTTTGACCCATAACCTGTTCAGGTGGTTGCCAATCGCCCCGGGGCCCATCTCATTGGATTCAGCGTCCAAAATTTAATCGAAAATGACACCCCACACGCCTAGGTATCAGAAATAACGAAAACCCACTTTGGAAACGGGTTGATAGGTAGACATTCTGACCCATAACCTCTTTCGGTGGGTGACAATTGTGCCTGAAACCATATCATTAGATTCAGAGTCCCATATTCAGTGGAAAACGATACCCCACATGCCTAGATCGCCAAAAATCTAATAATAATAAAAAGCCATTGGATGCTGAATCCAATGAGATGGGTTCTGGAACGATTGGCGCCCACTGGAAGAGGTTATGTGTCAAAATGGGTATCTATCTTCTTATTTTGAAAGTGTGTTTTCGATATTTCTGGTACCAAGGCGTGTGGGGTATCATTTTCCTCTAAAATTAGGATGCTGAATTCAATAGTATGGGTTCCGGGACGATTGGCGCTCACTGGAAGAGGTTATGTGTCAAAATGGGTATATATCTACCCATTTTGAATGCGTGTTTTCGATATTTCTGGTATCTAGGCGTGTGGGGTATCATTTTCCACTAAATATTAGACTCTGAATCCAATGAAAAGGGTACCAGAACGATTGGTGCCCTCTGGATAGGGCTATGGGTCAAAATGGGTACCTATCTACCCATTTTGAATATGGGTTTTTGAGATTTCTGGTACCTAGGCGTGTGGGGTATCATTTTCCACTATATTTTGGACGCTGAATTCAATGAAAGTGGTCCCGGGAGGATTGGCGCCCACCAGAAGAGGTTATGGGTCAGAATGGGCTCGCCTGATGTTCCTATTCTTCCCAGGCGGATAATTATAAACATCAATTAAATCATATCAGTAGAGTATCCGAATTGACCTCAAAAACTCGCCAAAACCCATCAGTCACGAGATGAATACCAGAAGCCCGAACGAGTCATTCACAACCACCCATTAAAGTCACACGCGACGACCGTTTGAAACTAATTACATAATAGGTCGAGCAATCGCAGGTTTGACCGCTCGAATCGTCTGTGATTGTGACAAAATTGTTCGGAACGAGGGAAACGCTGGATGATTTCCTCCGAGCTATAAATATCACGAACCCCGAAGACCCAAGGTCAGGACCGTGAAGCCCACAGGATGGAAGGAGGCGACCGGTTACAAAATCCAGACCGTCCTTCTTTGGTTGAGGACGGCTCCGGTTGGGAGCGTTTGTCAAACAGTTGGTCTTTTTGTTATTCACCTTGTAAGGTTTGTTTAGAAAGGGGTTTCTCGGGAAACTGGTCATTTACTGAGAGAACTCGCAGAATTGATTTTATTCTAATAAAACACCAGACTTGAACTGTTATCAAGGTCAACCTGTGGGCCCTAACAAGTTTAGGGTCGTTAGTGCCGAACTTGACCACATTTTGACCACACCAAATGAAGCAAAACCGCCAAAAATGACTAAAAAAGATTTATTGTTATTAGATACGACCAATCTTAATCGATTCAGAGTCAAAAATTCAGTGGAAAATAATTCTCCTTACGCCTAGGTACCAGAAATCTCGAAAACCCGCTCTTAAAATGGGTTGCTAGATACCCATTTTGACCCGTAACCACTTCCAGTGGGTGACAATCGTTCCAGGACCCAACTCATTAGATTCAGCATCCTAAATTTAGTGGGAAATGATACCCCACACGCCTAGGTACCAGGAATCACGAAACCTCACTTTTGAAATGGGTAGACGCTTACCCATTTTGACCCATAACCTCTTCCAGTGGGCACCCATCGTTTTGAGACCTGTCACATTGGGTTCATTGTCCAAAATTTAGTGGAAAATGATACCCCACAAACCTAGTATCAAAAAAAATCCCGATTTAACATGCTCATTTGGGTCACATGTGTCTTGAGGCCACCAGAGTGCGCTAGTGCAGTAGAATGGTACCGCTTTTTTGGTCAAATGTTTCTCATGGAAGTGTCATATTTGCGGAACGTAGCTCATTCTTCATAGAGTTTTGTTTCTAAAAGGCAACTGAATGAATAATATTGTGATTCATGCATTTTCTACAGACATTACTGGCTCTACAATCAGTTTGTCCTCAACAGCCAATGGCGGAACTAGCACATGGAGGGAAATTCAAACCTAGAACGTTTCCTTGTAATGTATCAAGCTCTATCCATTAGAGTAACTATCATATCATCTTGTGATATATTATATCACAAGATAGTCTTTTCCCCAAAAGTGAGGGTATTTGAGCCCACTCATTGCCAAGGATACTGTATAAAAAGCCGAGTTGGCGTTTTGAAGGCCTTAAATATATAATCAAACTCAAACAATATTATTATCGTTGGGCTCGCTTTTAGTCACTTTTAGATTAAAAATGGTTTAAAACAATTTTTTCTTGATGAAAATTTTTTTACGTAACTAAAAAAGATGAAAAGTTGGCAGCCTAAAAGTGGCAGTAAAGTAGGTTTTTCCGGACTCCCGAGGCGATAAAAGTGGCAATTTTACGACGGGAGGACGAAAGATCAAACAATAGGTTCGACCGAACGCCGAAATGGAGAAGTGGTTCAGTCATTTTCACGGTCGATCGACCTTTCTTCCTGTTTCCTTCACCGATTCTTCACGGGGTTTTGGCCAGCTTCGGGCTGATCTCGCACGCATCAGAGGAGCACCGGTTCATAAGTCACCTACTTACGGGGAAAGAACCGATCTTGGGTTTTAGTGGAAATGTTTATTCGTGTTTATTTGTTGGTTGGCAGTCGATGGAAATGGAAGCCAGGCAAATGGTCATTCGGGCTACATGGGGTGGCAGGAGAGTAACACAATGATATGGCTGCAGAAGAAGTATTGGTTGTAGAAATGGCCGAGCAGTCTAACTGCGAGCAAGGAGCTGCAAGAGATCAAATGCTTTCTGCAGCAGCAAACAAGGAGGAAGATCTTCAGGAGACAAGGTCATCTACAATGTTCTGTTCTACGCGAACCAAATGAACTGCTTTCCTAGAAGTGTGACCCCATGACCTGATAACCATCCAAACATCATTCCTGTGACCTGCTATCTATCCTAGAAGCAACCCGACAACTTGTTATCTATACCAACATTAACCCTGGGATTTGCCATCTATCCCACAAGCATGCTAAATGCCCCAGCATCAACCTAATGACCTGATATCTAAGCCAGCATCAACCCTATGACCATCTATCTGTCCTAGAATCAACCCCTCAACCTGCATTATAAACCAACATCATGCCTGGGATTTGCCATCTATCCCAGAAGGAACACCATGACCTACATCTACCCTGGCAATCTATCCAGGCAGCAATCCTGTGACCTGATGTCTACTCCAGCAGCGACACCACAACCAGCTATCTATCCCTGCACCGATGGGACCTGCTGCCCAATGATTCAATATTTGAATGCCACTGTACGACCCATAATCCATTGTTACTCTCTGTCGGCCACTTTACACAGTTTTAGTGCCAACAATGAGTTTCAAAAGACGTTAAAAACTTACTCGAATGGAATGATTACCCCAACAACAACCCTGTGATTTGCCATATATTCCAGACGCCTGCTAAATAGCCCAACATCAACCCCAGGACCTGATATCTATCCAGGGAGCAATCCTGTGCCCTGCTATCTCTCCAAGCAGCAGCAACCCTATGACTTGCTATTTATACCAGTACCGATGGACCTGCTGCCCAATGGTGTTAGAATGCCACTGTATGACACGTGATCCATTTTACAATTTGTCGGCAACTTTGTGATGTTTCAGTGCCAAAAATGAGTTGCTAAAGATATTTTAAACTTACTCGAGTGGAATTTTATAATTACCCCAACAGCAACCCTGTGATTTATCATCTATCCGAGAAGATCTTCTTTCTAAGAATCAACCCCAAGAGCTGTTATCTACCCAAGCAGCAATCTTTTAACCTGCTATCATTCCCGGAATCCACCCCATGATCTGCTTTCTATCCAAGCAACAACCCCTTGATTTGCCATCTATCTCAGAAGGAACACCACATCCTGCAATCTACCGAGGCAGTACTACCTTGATCTTTCCCAGCGTCAACCCCATGAACTGATGTCTATCCAGACAGCAATACCTCGATTTTTCCCACCATCAACCCCATGGCCTATCTTTCCAGGCAGCAACCCTATGACCTGCTATTTATCCCAGCAGCAGCACCACAACCTGCCATCTATCCCTGCACTGCTGTCCAATGGTCCAATGTTTGAATGCCACTGTTCGACCCGTCAGCCATTTTCACACGCTGTCAGCAGCTTTGCGGCGTTTTAGTGCCAACAATGAGTTTCAAATTGCATTTAAGTAATTTAATTTTTCAATGACATTTCCGTAGCTAAAATCCCAATTACTCTTACTGAGTGCTCGGACAAGACAGCAGTTGTACCAGAGTTGAGGCAATGCTCTCGGTAAGTGCAATCGGGACTTGAATCTCTCTGTATTTCCCACATTGAGGAATTGTGTTTGTGAACTGTTGAATCAGACAGAACTGAGTGGTTTGCCAATCACCAATAAATGACCAACGTTTGGCACTTTTGCGGTCAAATTAAAATGATCTTTACTCGCCTTGCTGGCCGGATAATCGTGATGACGACCTGGCGACGGCTTCACGACTCAAAAATCCGAAAGGACTTCACTTTTTGGACCAGCGTGTGGCCGACGAAGGTCTTAGCGACCTGAAAAGTAAAAGGTTCGCGACTATCAACCACTCAACCCCCTGGAAAAGAAAGTCCCAAATCGTGCCCCGAGGTGGCCAAGTGAATGTGAGCTGACTCAGCGAGTTATTCGCCTCTCAACGCTCTACAATAAAATGAGAAGAAAAACGAAATCAATTATTTTCAATTCTCACGGAAATAAATTTGGATGTCCTTCACAACCTTTATAACCTCAAAAATGAAGCGGTATTCTTCTCCCAGTCGGTTAAATTCATCTTAAAAGTCTCCAAGCCGCATCTTGAAGTGGCATTTGGTTCAAAAACTGGTCAGCCAGCTGCAACTTGTGTCGAGAAGGGCGCACAAACTGGATTTGAAAGGAAAAAAAACCTACTCAGAAGCAATCTGGTGAATCATCTGTCGCGTGGCTAATCAACTTTTGCTCAGTTTCTGCCTCGTTAATAGTTCACCTGCAGCCAAGTTGCCCAAAAATGAAAATAACATATTTGTTGGTTTGGTTTTTTAAAATTATTTGCTCCATAACGGTTAATTATTCCTTGGAGCAAGAATGAAGAGTGTCCAGGGCTCATTTTAATCGATTTAGCGTCCAAAATTTAGTGGAAAATGATACCCCACACGCCTAGGTTACAAAAATTTCGAAAAATCCTTTTCAAAATAGGTAGATGGGTATCATTTTCACTGAATTTTGGATGTTACAGACGGGTCCAAGACCGATCGGTGTCCATCGGGGAGGTTACGGGCCAAAATGGCTATCTATCTACCCATTTCGAATGTGCGTTAACGAGATTTCTGATACCTAAGCATGTGGGGTATCATTTTCCACTAAATTTAGGACGCTGAATCCAAAGATATGGGTTCAGAAACGATAGGTGCCCACTGAATGAGGTTATGGGTCAAAATGGGTGCTGTGGGACCGTGGGTTGGAACTGAAGAACTTTTAACAGTTAATTGAACTTTTAATGACTGATCAAATGGATGCAAACGGATACAGAACTTTATGAGCACAGCAATCAGCGATATGAACGAACACGTTGGAGAACAGAACTGCAACAGCCAGATGTTCTTGACGGAGGGTTACCCCCTTAGTTCACAGAACGAGCGAGCGCTGATGTCGGGTCATCTAGCGCGAGCAAAATGGTCCTACCCTGGTCGACCCAAATGGCGGGTAATTTGAACTGGCTGCTCCTTGGCATTTTTCGATCTTATAGGGAGGCCTGGGGCCGAACAGGTGCCTATTTACCCATTTTGAATGTGTGTTTCCCTGATTTCTGGTACCTAGGCCTCAGGGGTATCTAAACTTTATTTGGACTCTGAATTGATTCAGAGGAGTCCCAGACAGATTGGCGCCTCCCAGAGGTGGGTATTGGTCAAAATGGGTGTTTTGAAAGTAGTTTTTGGATATTTTCATGGACCTAGGCGTCATTTTCCACTAAATTTAGGACCCTGAATCGATTGGAATGAGTCCAGGACACTCCACACTCATTATTTTCCCCATAATCGGGCTCCATGGAATAATCAACTATTTTGGATGAATATGCAGCGTTTTGTTTAATAAATGCTTTAGTAAACCCGTATTTTCAGAGCCGTCTCCCGTACGTGGGTATCCGTAGCCCTCTCCACCAAATAAACGAATAAAATTCATCCATTTAAAAAAATTAATTAGTAAGAATACAAATAAACCACAAATCACCACGCCGTTATACCTACAACAGGTCAAAGTTGAAACCATTCAAATTTGTAAGAAGTCTCTTCAATTAATATTCCCGACAATCCTCGATGCTAAAATGAGGCGTTGCTCAATGGAGATGTAATTAAAGGTTTTGTTGGTCGATGGGGACAAAAGAAGGCGTCATATTAGAAACGTGTTCTGCACTACAACGCCACGATGAAACTACACAACAATCGACTATTAATCACTTAGAATGAAAGAAGTTGGATTTAATTATGTTCTTATTATAATAGTGAGGCGTTGAATAAGGTGATTGGGAAGAATATCAATGTATTGATAGGAATTTGAGGGGTTGAGGGCCAGCAAAACACAACTTATTGGTGGAAATGCTGCAAATTCATTTACAGGGGTTGGTTATTCCTTGGACCAGGAGCATGGAGACTCATTCAAATCAATTCAGCGTCCAAAATTCAATAATATCGAATATATCGATATTATCGAAAATCCATTTTGTTTGGTTATTCCTGCTCAAAATGTTTTTCTGGGGGTTTCAAGGTGGTCAAGATCAAAATTCGCAAATGCCCGTCCGCCGTCCACGCCGACATTGGCAGTAGAAAATTTTCTCAAAATCTGAAATTTTGGTCAGAGACTCGATTTTGAGTCTAGTTGGTCGTCGCAACTTTTCAGCTCGATTGGACCAAATTTGGGCGGGGTAGGAGTCAAAATGCGTATTTCGAAAAATTGATTTTTGAGATTTTTGGCGTTCTAGGCGAGTGGGGTATCATTTTCCACTAAATTTTGGACGCTGAATCCATTGAAATGGGTCCCAGAACGATTGGCACCCACCTGAACAGGTTATGGGTCAAAATGGGTATTCATCCACCCATTTTGAATATGTGTATTCGAGATTTCTGGTACCTAGGCTTGTGGGGTATCATTTTCCACTAAATTTTGGACCCTGAATCGATTAGAATGGGTCCGGGACCCGCCACACCCACTGTTTTCCCCATTTCCCCCATTTTGGAGGAATGAGTCTCCATGTGCCTGGTCTAAGGAATAACCATCCTATGTGTTAGAATTCTTTGCGTTTTTTAAAATTAAATTTCCTATAAGAATCAACAATAACCAAAAAATGTTTTCGATTTTCTGGCCTAGAATTCGATTTTTCGTCCCCCTAAAACGTCTAATTGTTTGCTAAGGTACTTTTTCCTGTGAACGGTCGTATTTTATGCATCCCGGTCTCGGGAGGTATCAATTGGACCAATTGCTGTAAAAAATGACACGGTATGGTATTAATCAGGAGTTTCATGTCTTCATTTCTTAACCGTTGTTTGGCAAATTGACGCTAAAGTGGCTGAAAATCTACTGTATTAATGCACTGCTTGATGCAGAGGTGAAAAGTGTCAAGTTTACTTTTCACAATTACATTTGGGACAAGTACTGTTACGTATAAAATTCATTATTCATACTTTTGACGCTTTTGGAAATCGGTTTCTTAAATTTCTAGTGACTTAGCTATATTATTCTCTTCCAGGAGATTTTCGATGACATATTCATTCAAATTCATGATTTGTTTGTATATAGATTTTGTACAATTTTGTGCATCGATATGTTCGATTATGAGCGACCTAGGCCGCCATTAACCTAAAGAGGAAAGTGACATGCGTACGCGAAACGTTCCGTGAACACAACATCCGTTCCTTTTTTTTCACGCTCGAGACAATGCAATTGTAGTTAGATAACAGGCCAGTACTGGAGTGTAATTCCTGGGTCGCCAACGGGTGAGTAGGTTGTGTTAGTCATGTATGAAGCACAAAAGGCCAAGTAGCCTAATTGATGCCCAAAAGGATCAATACGACGTATTTTTCACATTTGCGTCTAAAACGCTGCGAATTCTTGTACAGGGGTTGGTTATTCCTCGGACCAGGCGCATGGAGACTCATTTTAATCGATTCTGCAACCAAAATTTAGTGGAAAATGATACCCCACACGCCTAGGTACCAGAGATTTCGAAAACCCACTTTTGTAATGGGTAGTGTAAGCCTCTCTCGAATTAAAATGTGTTTGAATTTAGGGTCAGGTGGGGTAATTGGGAACAAAATCTACAGTTTTTGGAATTTTGGGGTGTAGCATTGTCACTGTGACGATGAAAAGTGATTTGCAAACTTTTCTTCGCCAAATTCTCGTTTAATTAGATCTAATTCCACCTTCCCAGCCGTCCAAGGAAGAATAAACTGATTTTTGAGGCGTTTTTTTCCATGTTCCCAATTACCCCAGAAAATTCCCAATTACCCCGTTCAGTGGGGGTAATTGGGAATAGCTATATTCTGTCGTGTGAGTTCTTTTTGAGGCGGGACCCTCGCAAAATTGGTTTTTGCAACTCGCCTTTTATTGAGCTATTCAACGCCCTGTTCCCAATAACCCCGCAATGCGTTCTCAATTACCTAAGCGTTGTTCTAATTTACCCCGTGAGGTAAACTGGCCATATGACTCTGTCACCAAAATTTGAACAAAAAGTTGGAATTATTCACACTAATAAAAAATATTTATTTAGAAGTGTGTGGGAAAAGGAACTAATGTTGCACAAGGAAAACGTAGACATATGTAGAACTAATTTCAATGAACGAAATCATCAATTTAGAATTAAAATAGACACATAATCTGGCTTTCTTGACATGCTTCTCTTCACTCTTCTTGTTGGATTTTTTTTCTTAGTCGTTTTCCTTTCCCTGCTTTTTTGAGTCTTTTCAGTACGTCTTCAGAAGTTGAAACTTCGCCACAGTATGGTGCTTTAGCCGAGTCCCTACTTTTTTGGGCTCCTGTTGAGGTTGAGGCTGATGTATTCCTGGAGACACTCATCGAAATATGTCAATCAAGTCCACAACTTTAGGCGGTGAGCTTTCACTAGCTTCAGGTTTTTTCTTCATACTCAAATCCAGACGACAGCGTCGTCACATTCAATAGTTGGAAAAATTTCCCCAGTGAAATATGGGATGTCATGAGGATTTTCTGATTCATCATTCACGCCCTCTGATTCATTGGGCACATTGTGCCCGGTACTGATTTTCGGAACCCACGAGCTTGTATGAGAGTCCTTTGAAAACGATCAAAGGAGGGAGACAGTCCTCCATTTGCTCCCACGCAGGCCAGGACTGTAGTGGATCTCGTCCTGATCCATCAGAAACACGGCTCAGGTGGAGCTTTTTTTCACGTAGTTTCGCGGCATCCTCGATGCAGCTGCAAATACATCTCGAAAATACATTATTATTAGTCAAAAACATTTAATTTCAAGATAGGACGATATAAAAATGGTACGACAATTCTGTTCCCATTTACCCTGAGGTAAAACAATCTCAGGGGTAATTGGGAACGCTTCCCTATTGAGCTGTGCTGCGATTTTTTCCAAAATACCATCATATATTGTCAATTGATTCAATTAGCTATAATTATTGGTACCAAATGATTCTCACCTTCGAAATCCGGAGTTGCCAGGAGCTCTCAACTTGTCGAATGACGATTCGTTTCCAAACAAATTTAAGGATGTTATCAGCCTTATTTACAAAGCTGGCAGCTCACCTCCAATAATGGCAGGAAACCTTGAATCACTCAAAAGGGATGCTGACCTTCGGGCTTCACGGCTTTTTGGTTCTCCAAACCCCCCACGAGCGCTAACGTCACTCGTTCCCAATTACCCCAGATTCCCAATTACCCCACCTGACCCTACTATAATTTAATTCGGGTTTCTTCGGAGAATTTGGAAGGGACCTAGCGAGAGGATACGGGATGTAAGTCCAAGACTTACGACTGAGCAACTAGGGATACCAAAGATGGGCATAAAATACATTGATACAAAATGAATTATAATTGAAAACAAGGACACGTTGCAAAGGAGAATATGCCTCAACCTGGGCTAGAATTGATACAAGACAAAGTAATTCGACAAAGTAAATTAGACAACATGTGGAGCATAAAATACAATTAATACAAGACACACGAAATTATGAGCATTAATGAGCAAGTGCAACAATACCGGCTGACAAAAACGGCATCGACGTCAAAGGAAAAACAGGAGGGGGCATGCTGTCCTGCAGGTACACAGCCGAGGCTTATTAACTTGAGTCCTTATCTCATGGGGAACACAATATTACAGCTTCGTCGACTTCAGCACGTAGCAGAGTTCACTTCAGAGCGAGCACAGGACAAAGCCAGGATGGACTGAGTGAGATGCATTGCACGACAGGATTACAAAAAATATATTACTCAAAAAGTTGGGCGCTTGGCCCACGAGGGGCGACTCAACAATGACCGCCTGGTTGGACGCCTTTGCAATGAGTGAAGCCCTGGAGCTCTCCAAATGCAATGTCCGGGCAGGAGCTGCGTGCGCACCCTGGCGCATGCTCCCTCCCTTCTGGCCTTCTGGAGCAGCAAGCCTGGGGCTTACAGTAGTTAGTACCATTGCATATTATTACCCACTACTCTCTTGGGTGATTCCCCTGCTCTGTGTGGAGACAGGAAAACGTTATTGGACTAGATCAACATTTAGTCGAAAATGATACCCAACATGCCTTGCTCGCCGAAAATTTGCTTCGAGGAAGCCAAAAACGGGCCCCTGGCCAAAATTTCAGATTCAAAATTGACCACAAGACTCCCCCTCGGTCATAAAACCATCTAAATGGGACCAGAATCCGCCGTTGACTGTAAAGTCCTGCCAACGTTGGCCACCCTGATTTTAGCAACAACCCCATCAGGTGAGGCCTCAGAACACGCAACTTCCTGCAGTTTCTACAGATTTTAATGGTATAATTGAGTAGGTCTTCTGTCGTGTGTATTCATCTTTCTGTCTCTAGAAGCTCCACTAAACTTATCCAAGGCCTTGGAAATGATGGAGAGTGAGCAGATAGGTTGGAAACCGTAGACGT